>JAXISO010000276.1:0-53052 GCA_036785465.1 Colletotrichum agaves | reverse complement strand
TAGCTTTTCTCTATTTAATTATTCTTTTATTTAAATTATTAGACTTATAATATAATATAATATAATTACTATTTAATATATTATTCTTATTTTATTATTACTCTAAATAGGTTTTATATATATATATATATATATATTACTTATAATTAAATATTATTAATATAAGAATTAAATTAAAATAAGTAATTATAACTTATTAATAATAACTTAATATTAATACTAATTTATTAAATTCTTAATAAAAATTAAATACTTTAGAAATTTATAACTTAACTATATTTTATTATATATTAATAACTATAATAAATTATTAATTTATAGATTTTACTTTATATAGTTATTTTATTTATTAGTAATATATAGAACCTTAAATTAGTGTATTATATTACAAATAATACAAATACAATACACGTATTTGTATTTGTAATGTATTAGAAAAAAAAATATTACAAATACAAATACATGTATTTGTATTATTTGTATTAGCCCCACTAATACAAATACATGTATTTGTATTAGATGTATTTGTATTATTGAAAGACTCTAGTAATTATAGAAAAAGCTTTACTTTTCAAGTTTTTTAAAGTAAAAAATAATATTATACTAAAGAGATATACTTTATAAAAGTAAAGCCCCTATTTACTAATAGTAATTTACTTTTATTCTTTATTATTAATATAGCTCAAATAATTAAATAAGTTAATTAAGACTATATAAAAGTAATATTCTATAATTCTAATTATTCCCTATAACTAGGGAATTCCTAAGTTTATTAATAAAAATATTTCTAATTTCCAGGGCTAACTCTACTTCGAAAGTGTTTTCTAGAAAACACTTAATTATTAACTCCGAGAATGCCTCACACGAAAAAGCCAACAAGCAGTTGCCCCCCCCCCCCCCCCCCCCCCCCCCGGCGGTGCTTCGAATTCCGGAAAAAGAAACATTAGATTGGTTTTGTCTTAAGTGCTGTGATGTAATTCACGGGTTCGCTACACGCATAGCGGTCTCATGGTCAACGGGTTTTATAATATTCAAATCCAATGTGCCTAAAACAATACTTCAACAAGCCTCGCTTCCAATGCCGCTCCCGTTTCACAATGCTGGAAAGTTAATGCCTCTGACTTCCGAAGACCACGAGAATAATCAAGCCCTTCGACTCATGACGGTGGGGCCGGAACCAGTGATTCAGTCGCGACAGCACCGTTCGAATGGTTGATGTATGCCCAATGACGACCACAAAACCTTCTCAACGTTCTATAACCTCTCCAACTCTACTGAGCTCGGCGCAATTACCAGTGGCGTTGTGGATATGCCGAGCTTGGGTTCGATTCGTACTCCTCCATCGTTACAGATTGATAAAGGGGACTACTCGGCAGAGCTTTCCGCGTGTACTGCGCCGTACCTGGGAACATTCCTTGGATAGCTTTGCGAGCTGCATTTCGTTCGTTTACATCCACCAGATGTTCTCGAGCCAGGAATTTGGTTGCAATCTCACGTCTGCCGGCCAATAGCTTGGTCCGTGCCTCTTCAAAGTTGTCCCGTTTGATGCTGTAAGCTTTCTTTTGTTCCTCGGAATGAAATTGTTGTCTTCGAGCGATACGTTCCGCTTTCTGTTGACGCGCGAATTCCGGAAACATAGCTTCGCGTTGGGTCTGGATCCAATCTTCCGAAAACTTTTTTGCCAAGCCCTTGTAAATGCGTCGTTCTGCCCTGTGACCCCTGGTTTTGTGTTCCTTGGTGGCTTCGTCTGATCGTGTCTTGAGTCCATCGTAGAATCTTCCACACTCGTTTGCTGCGAGCATTGCCCAGTAGATGTATGTGGCATTTATATCTTCGGGGTTCTGTGTCATGTCGTAGGGAATGCGTTGGGTAGCCTTATGCCATACAGTAGCATCGATGACTTTGGCTGTAAGCTCAAATCGTATTTCCTCTATTGCATCCGGATCCAAGTAGTCCTCCCAGTCACCGTCGTCGTCATTGTCATCCTTTTCGTTGTCGTTGCTCCCGCAGTCCTCCGCGTCTTCCACGTGCTCGGTAGTACCTCGGTCCTCATCGCTTTTGGGCGGACTTTTCGGGCTGTCCTGCACGTCCTCTACGTGCTCAACTGTTCCTTTTTGATCGTCCGCCGCGTGCAGGGCTGAGTGAATGTTGTCTTGGTGTCCACCTTGTCCTATTTCCTCGTTCAACAGAGCTCGCTCGGCTGTGGGCTGAGGGGGTTGCGTCGGGTCCTGTGGGCGACTGGAACTCGAATGCTCGATCTTTGATATCGCGGCTAGTAAGGTTGCAGCGTTTTGGTCCTCTTCGACAAGGCTGAATACTGATGGTACAGGGTCAGATGGAGCGTCTGTCATTTCCATGTCTTTCGCATCATCCTCTGCCGCCATTGCGTCTTCAGCTTCATCCCCTTCATCCATGACAGCATCGAGCGAGTCAGCTGACATGTAGAGCGGCCCTACTTCGGAGCCGGATGAATCGGAATCATTTTGCAGGTCCCAATCTCTGTCGTCTCCTGGCAATTTCAGCATGCATGCGAACGAGAATAGTTCTTCCTCAGGTGCATTGTAAATAGCAAAGGCCAAGCGGTCCATCAATAGGTTGGTGTTCTTCCACATGGGCGCCATGTAGTGATAGCGGACGGACCTGTTGCGATCGGGTTCTAGTTTGCCATACTTGTAAGGGAAAAACATGTTGGACGATTCCTTTATTCGATTTTGTCGGCAGAAGTGCAGGGAAGAAGGGAGTAAATGATTGCGGCGGCTGGCAACGTCTTTCGTTGTGTTCCGACTAAAAAGTCGAAGCATAAGTCTGTTGATGGTACCAGAAGAATGATACACCGCCGAAATGATGGAGAAATGGAGTGACTTTGGGAAATGTGATAACACTTTGACAGTGACGAAGTGACGAAGCGAGAATACCTTCCCCAAACCTGAAGTTCGACGGTGGGAACCTAGGGAAAGAGAGATTCGGGATGCTTTCCTGACGATGTTCGTCAGTCGTAATGGCCTCCTTCCATTTCATCTAACTTCCTTGGATGCTAACGTGCTTGTCTTCCTCGATTTCGGAAGGAGCCACTACTTTTTCTCTGGAAGATGAGGTGCAATGGAAGAAGCAGAAACTTATGAGCGTCCCTGACGTGGACGTTGCAGCTTGCCGAGCGTTTCCGCCGACGACGACGACGGTAGGGCGCCACCGCACATCAGCCAGCAACCTTGAGAGTTTTTCCAAACGTCGCCGCCGATAGACACGTCGGAAACTTTGAACTTATTGCAGATGTACTGACGTTTGCGGCGTTGATAAGCCCAGTCAGTCCATTCCTCTCACCACCATTGCGTAGGTAGATAAGCCCCGAACTTTGTATTCAAGCCGTACCAATGAATAGTCAAACCAACTTCACCTAAGGGCGCAAAACAGGTATCTAGAAGGGTTTCCATTGGATCAAATCAACCCGAGATTCCTCCCATGAGTGAGATTGATTGTCTTTTGAAGCCCTTTCAACACCTGAATTACTTCAGTACTAATCGTTTTAGACTACTTAATACATCTTTATCCATTGACCAAAGCAGCTGAAGTATGAAGAGTATTTCCAAATAGGTTCCTAGGCTTTTTTTCCACATTTCCAATCAAACAACCAAAAGTCTTTCAATCTCGTCCAATGTCTATGCCTAGGTATATATAGTACCCGTGGACGGGCCTCTGTAGGGCTCCTCAGTCTCAGATATTGCCCTTTCTTAACGTCTACTTCCATTTATCTCTTCGGTCTCCGGCTGAAACTTTTCTTTAGTATGTTAACTTTTCAATTGCTTAAACCTTTTATTTTTATCCATAGACAGTGTTAATAAAGCACATTAATTAAATTCCAAAGGGGGTATTTATCTCTACTATTATGGGTTACTATTATTAATAATAAGTAAGTAATAATTTAGATATAAATAGTTAGAAGGCTTAATAAGCTAGACTTGTATTCTTTGAGTATGTACCCCTTTCAATGTGTTCCCATTATCCTTGTCTATTCGCAAATTGAATAACCACGGAGATTTCAGGGTTCTCTCTTTCTTGTGTTCCAGTAGTAAAAAGGATGCAAGACAAATAGCAACACATAAAGCAACGCAATTCAACAATACATTGAAGTAAGCATACGCGTCTACAGGATGATATAAATGAAGAAATCAGTTTAAAAACTGCATAACTACACGGTACAAGTATCACTCCTGTTGCGAAGTCCAATAGAGACTAAGCTGCCATTGCGGCAGTTACCGTGCTCGCGATGAATAGGTCTTTTTACTCGTCTTTCCCGATGATGACTTATGTCTTTTGGACGAGTTATACTCCTGATCAACTTTGTAATGTGGGTCTTTACTTGAAGACTGGGAACTCTTAGAGGTGCTGCTTGCGGCGGATGACTTGTAAGACACACTGCTCTGAAAAGAGGATCCGGATGTTGATGGTGACGCTGTTTCTTCCTCCCCGTTCGCTGTGATGATACCAGTGACCCCAGACACAGCTGAGCCTCGGCGGTGAGAGCGAGTGGCAGAGCTATATCCAAATTTGCGGCTAGCCGTTCCCTTACGAAGTTCGCTGAATGTCATGTCGGGGGTCGCCTCACGCGTTGGAACTGAGTGGGGAGAAATTAGCTGCGACAGTATATGGTATAACACAAGTAGGTCCCTACGGTAACGTGCACAATCTGCGCAACAGCCGTGATCACAAGTCATGGTGTTCTCAGGGACCATGCCATTGAGGCCACGCACCAATTTCGGCATGGTGCACCAACCCTGCGTATTTGGACCCTGGCCGCACTGGCAGCACGTCCAGGTCCCACCCATAGCCTTGTAACGGCAATTCAGGAGAGGACAGTCTGCGTTGCTGGGCTGAGCGCTGGCATAGCTTAGATGGGTGCAAGGGGTCTCCACGCCGGTCTCGAGATCGATGAGGGCCGAGGGGCAGTAGTGCCAGTTGATTGACGTATGGGAGCAAGGATGCCAGCGAGGATGACCGTGGCACATCTTGTGTTGATGAAGTCTGAATCCTTTGAAAATTACGGAGCCTCGAAGATGCGAATGAGATGACGCTGACAGCTCACGATGATGCAGAAGTGAGAACTTAGAAGGCCGTTATCACTTCACTGCATGCAACGACCTGCGTCTTATATACTCTGCATCTCAGTAATCCCGAGCGAAGCTCTCCGGCATACTTGCCTCGTAGTAAGAAACCGGCCTCCAGATGATCACTATTCCATCCAGTCTGCCAATCGACGCCTCACTTGCTTGCTTTTCCGAGCATTTCTGACACACCTTTACTTCTTGCCATCTCGAACAATCTCACGTTTTCCCATTTGTTCTGTCATCATGGTGGCTTATCCGAGAGCAAGGTTTGTGCGACATGCAGTGGAGCGGGTCAGAGTTTGCTCTATCGGGACCAATGTCTCGGAACTCGGTATTGTTGATTATGATGATGGGACCAAGGTGTTGCAGCGATTCCAACCAACTAGCAAGGCTTCAATGACTGACCAATTGGGTCATTATGCGACGTAGGTCAAAGACATGAAGGTGATCGAGGGTGAATTTAGGTGAAGTCCCCGACGGATACCTGCAGCTGAGGTTACACCGATCCACGCAAGTATTGATTCACGGCGATCTCGACCAGCTCCGCCTTGTCACACGGCTTACTTGCAATTGCATGGGTGATGATTACTCCATGAGTCAGCGAAGAAGGGGCAACGATTCCGCTCTCCCGGCGCCTGGGTTATGGAGATCTTTCTCTGAAAGAACTAACTATATGTCTCGTATCTACTTGGTTGGAGGGTCTTACGAGCATCATGAGACCTCGGAGCTGAGATATCGAACCCGGAACTTTGGTTCTCATATCGGTTGCCGAAAAACATGAGTGGACGAGTATTCTGTGGCGTATGTGATGCAGGTGAGGTGGCTGGATCGGGATGCAAGAGTGCAGGATCTGGGAAGGCTCGTCAGAGGTTCCCTTCATTTGGGTATCAGAATAGCACTCGATCTCGCATTTGCAGTAGCATCTGGGGTTTTGTGCGAGCAACATCGACGACATCTTTCATCAACACGTTTAGATTGACAGCTTAGATAGAAATTTCACGTGACGAGGTAGATCAGTAGATTATTGGAATTGTCACAAAACCAAGAAGTGACGCGAACATTAAGTAATCCAAGTACAAAAGTCTCCAATGTCTGACGAGTTGCAAGTAAGACCAGCTATGTATTAGGTAAATCTACGCTGTTTGGATCCTGTCTCTCTAGTCCCGAGTTCGATGCCAGCCATCAGACGGCTCTATGAATATCTGAGAAGCTAGCACAATGTCTACTTTGTATCCTTGACTACCAATCATGAATCCGCATTGCCTATAAGGAGATCTCTTGTGGTGCAAAGATTAAGGCCCGAGAATGAGGCACAAACAGACAGGGCGTCCATTGACGTGAAAAAGTCCAGAATATTAGTTCTGCCGCCAATCATCCATCTATGGCAGCAGTGCAAGTGTTGCAGCAAATGTGCTCACAGCGGTACTCGGCTCCTTCAATGATCATGACACAGCTGCAGCGGCCGTAGTCATTCCAGCCCTTGCCGCACCAGCAACAATTCCAGAGGCGGTTGCGGGCCTCATACGGGCAGTCTGCGAGCGGGCACTTGGGTAGAGGCCGTTGGTCGTAGCCAGGCGGTGGTGGATAGGGGATGTTCTGTTGGGTGACATCCCTACAAGTTTTGCGGGTCGATTGATTCTTCTTAGACGCAGATGGTGCTTTGGAGCAGTAGCTGACTTGGGTCTGGACATGCTCGCACGGGAGCTTGTAAGAGATCGTGTTGCACATGTTGTCTCGATTCCGACTGTTGGGGGTTGTGAAAACAAGCTCTATCTCCAGGATAAAGTGCAAGTGACAGAGAGAATTCTCTGGGTAAACTTGAATGAGATATGTTAAAGATATAAATGATGGTTCTCTCAGATGATGTCTGAGAGTTCGTTACGTGACCGATGATCTGTTTTCAAAGTTAAAAGAATTCAGGGGATCTTCTCTGGATCTATATAGCCGTAAGTCTGCTCCTAAGCTCGACGAAGAAGGTGCATTCGACGAAGCATGCCTACCGCGTCGAAATATTGAATGACGTGGAGGCGGCCATGATGTCAAGTTTTCCCCTGTCGATCAGTTACCACCCATCTAGATGACATAACTCTGAATGCCGGTCGTGTTCCGTCGCCAAAGATACGGTATACCGGGAGTGACTCACCAGTCGCATCCAAAGGAGTAAATAGTTTGCAGACTTATTGGCAAAAAAACGTGGCAGCCAGGTTTCTGATATTTGTCAATCACCAACTTCGATGGACTGGGACAGCATTGAGCCCGGAACTGGGTCCGGAGTTGATATGTGATTGCAAGATATTCCACGGCGAGGAGAATGTGAGAACCAAGTGTGTGAAACATGCAGTTTATAAAGAGATTATGTCCATTGGTGTATCTTGCACAATAGAATATGAAGGCCCCAAAGCCATTTTGTTCCCGATGTTCAGCCTAGAGCCCAATCCGAGCTTTCATTGACCAACTTGAGCATGGGCTGGCCGCGAGAGGCGCTTTCTATTGCCTGCTTCACCCTTGTCGAGCAAACCCCTTCAATATGACTGGCCGCCTCGCAATCCTTGTACCACCTGATTTCAGCCCTCGGTGTGCGGCTCGTAAGTCTAGACTCGACTGATCCTGATGGGCAGGGCCACATGAGGTACCGACAAGATGGATTTGACAGCTGGTGACTGGCATCACCTCACACGTGGCGTTTTCTGGTTCCAGCAATTTAGACTTCCCAGCACGATCTTTCTTTAATATTCCAAATTTCGTTCTTCCGCGTTCGTCGTGTATTCTTGCCAGGTAACCTTATTTTTTGCCTATATAGCGAAGATGGCGTTCGTGAAAATTCAGCTTGACCACTTCAGTCAGCTGGGAACTTCAGCTGCCGGCGTCCGGAGTGCAGTTCTCGCAAACTCTGTGGTAGCAAAACGTGTCAGGGCTTTTCTTCATCTTGTGTCGACACCATCGGAGGGAATTGCTGCCCCGGCTGCATTGGCAGCAGATCCAGTGACCATTGAGCTCCTGGAGTCGACAGTTGCCAGAACTGCAGTCGGGAGAGATGAGACACCCACCCGTGGCGCAAGGGTTGTCGAAGTCAATCGATTGTACGGGATCGTAGAAGACCCTTTCGCACGGAACACGGGTTTTGCCGTCGGGATCCATACTGGCGTCCCTACAGAATTCATAATGTACCACGTAGTCGATTGGTCGAGCACAAGGCTGGACATGGTGGTGGTGAAGATAAGAATAGTTGCACATTGTGATGTCTTTCGCTAGTGCAAGTATGGGGTGATTTCCGTGAGAGCTGAGGCTTGAGCTCCGAGGCGATCGGACGACTATGTTGCTTTTCTGTACTTTATTCTCGATCCTTGAGCTGACAGACTAGATCGATCTGACCAGAGGTTAAGGACCTGATCGGGTGTTGTTGTAACACGAAGAAGTGGATCCAGATCGGAGAGCCAGCGATTATGTGATTGGAGTTTCTCGTCTTGACTTTCGCGAACTCTGGGCGAACCAGACCGAGGATTCTTCAGGACGCGAGCGGCCGACTCAAACAATAAATAGAAAATTTGCCTGACCAAGCGATGTAGCATAAGTTGCGTGCATATGCAGGACAATCAAAAGGGTGGGTTTTAGCGACAACGGTGCAATTCCACTGAAGTTCGAAACGAGTGTTATTGTTCTTATGCTTGATGATGCGGGACTGTGGTTGTTTGATGAGTATCTCGAGCTTCGGTGAGTGGAGAAGTTGCTGTCTTATAAGAGGTTGATAACTGCTCACTTTGAGTGCTTCCTCTATGGGTGACCACCGCTTACCTCCGTTCAGAAGGATGGCGCGTTGCAATCTCATTCCTCGGAACTATTCAAGAGGTCTTTCGTGATTACCATTGCTGGAGTTGCCTCATTGAAAAGGTGATATGGTATGATTCTGGTACCAGATTTCAATAATTGGCCGCCATTGTCAAACACATGGGTCGAAATTCCTCTCGTCCGTCCGGAGGATGGCAGGGCACGTGGCGCCCGCATGCTTACCGGTCTTGCACACGCATTTTTCTTTGGACAGGAACAGCCAGTAGCAGGAAGAATGATGAGACACGGAGGCGCCTGATTGTAACAATACGCGAGAGTGAGAAGGCTTTTTTGTATTGTCCATATGGAAGCCACATGAGATGGTCGTGGCAATGAGCCACAGGTGCCAGACTAGCTGCCCAGTAGTGCATGGTTTTCCCAGCTACCACGAGCGAAGCCCTGCACTTTGAGGCTTTTTGTTTCAATTACCGCGGCCATTTGGTCCACGGAGTCGGTCCTGAGGGGGGATCGAATATTCCAGGAGTATTCTGGAAAATACTTGGTGCGGCAATCAGTATCTCGGCTGAAAGCTTGTGTGACGATATGTACCCCAGAGATGCCTTATCACGCGGCCATAGCACAAACTTATGTGCCTTGCCCTGACATATTTAGGCAGTATTTCTCAAGTGTCAGCTTCCGAATTGATCTCGGGGTGCATGTGACAACGCTGACAGCAATGTCTGTTGGAGATTGATTGTTTCAATGCATCTCATCGGTAATCACAGTGTCATCCTGCAAAGGATAGCTAGACAGTTTCTGTCTCGAAACAACTTGCTCCACCAGGCCTCGCCCGTTTGATTTTAGAGTCACTGGTATTGGCCCAGGGAATCTCGATTCCAGGCCTTGAAGACTTGATGTTTTGAATTGGTCTCCTGTGAATTATGTCTCAAAGATCGGAACCTCTGAGACAGACTGGGGGTTCTGCCAGCTAGCAACATCAGACATCAGAGGAAACAGAAGTTTGTCCGAGTTCAACTTCATGATCCTGGGGCTATGTTGATCAGTCTCGCGTCGCTTTTGGGAGATGCTTAGACAGTCTTTGCAAGGTTTTCAAGCTCCATGGGCGGAGAGCTTCGAGCAACTCGCCGTCGAAACAGAGCATCACTGTTGAAACATATGAATGCTGGTTTTCAATTCGTTGGTTCATATAACCAGATGATGGGATCGTCATCTTTTCATCGGCTGGGACAGTGACTCAGCACAATAAGTAGCATTCTCCGGTAAAGTACGTGCTGTTCGACCACTTCCGATGAATGAATCCATCGGTTCCAACAATCAGGTAGTCTGACCACTAAGATGCCTACTACGCCCTGGTGGCTGTTTGGAAGCGGTTGCACGACAGGCGATCAGGAGTCGCCAAGGCCCTCTTTTTCACAATTACGCAGAGGTCGATCAGAAGTTGACTGATCGGTAAGCAACCCGAATAGCTCATCAGATCAGATAAATTCATGAGCTCATGGCAGGAAAGCCTCTGGACGTCTTAGTTAGTAACAACACCAAGCTGAACGTTGCATCTTGACATTTTCTCTACTCGATCCGGGGTTGAGTCTCTTACCAACTCGGTCGAATCCTGACAGCATCCGTTATGCCCCCTGGCCTCCCACCCCCCACCCAAAAAAAAAACCAGAAATTTGCATGATTCCTTAGACATCCGGTCGGGGCATATGGCTACAAGGGGAAGATTTGCCGGGGGTATATCATCCCACATTGCATTCGGCTCCGTCCTAGTGGCTGTGACTTCCCGACAGTTACACGGGAGCGGACCGAGTCTCTCAAAGTTAGCTTTCAGCTGGGCTTCAAAGTGTGCCCATTTTCCATGCTTTCCTGATCATGTAAGCGTCTTTTCTCTAGGGGAATTCTTTGGATTGGCGGAAGTCGCTGGTCAATAGCTTTGTTGACTGGTGTGAGAATACTTGGACCATACGGCCGAGTCATGAGAGGCAGCAGCTTCTTGCAAGTAAATCCACCCGAAGAAGGCTTGCGCCGTGCATATGTCCTGTGCTACGATGGCGTTTGATACTGAGTGTGGGCTTTTACGGCGAGTCACATAAGGGGCCTGGACCACTGCAACGGGATCAACTACCGAAGGCCAGCAGAGGGTGCCGAAGCTCGAAGCTGGTCAATGACGCCCACAATATTGCACCTCAATGAGGATTGTTGCAAGTGTTGATACAGGATCAGTTCACCAGGCTGACAGGCAGACTAGAAAGGGACATGTGTATTATTCCAGGTCATAGATACATGCCTCGATCATGCGTTTCATTCCCATGGAGTTGGAGCCAACGATAAGGGCTGAAGTTTGGAAATTGGCCCCGATTGGTAAGAAAGAATCTTACAACATTCTCGGGACTGACAATTTTGATGAGACGTTGGTGATTATTTGCTTCCAACCATGTGAGACGGAACAAGGGTACTGCAAGATGATTATGAGATGCTTAGATTCTTTGCCCATGAACATTTATACAATCCACGGAATCATTCTTTGAATGTTTTGACGAAGACCTGTTCTGGTAGGGGCATTGACGAACGAAGACTAGAGGTGAATTCTTAAGACATTCGCATTCTACGCCTTGCGAGAGAGACCGTAGCGTGCCTCATGTTCTTGGCGAAGCTCTGACTTGTATTGACATAGCTCCGTAGTATGAGTATGTATGAATATTTCACTTGCCTTGATAAGTCACCTTCTTATGATTTGTTGGGCATCGAGACGTTTGGGGGCAGCAACTGGCCGTGTCTTAACGGGTTAGGAACCACGTCTCCGGCTTCTGCACCATATTCCTCGACCCGAGACAGGATCTGAGGCCGCACGCTTCAACCATATCCGTGCGACAGCATGAGCTGTGAAGTTTGTCTGTAAGATCAATAAAAACCGATGTATTCGGAAGACGTCACGATCAAGCTTGGCGTTCATGGGCAGTTAGCAGATCAGCCACTCTATATCTCGAGCGCCAAACATTTGAGAAACGTGGCGGCCAAAGCTGGAAAATGATGCCATTCGAAGTTTGGACTCTATTCCTATTCCCACATTTAATGATTACCGCTGGGCGAAATGGTGTCCCAGATGAGCTGCAAGTGGTAACTGGTCAATCCTGTTAGCATCTAATTCCTAAACAGCGCCAGTTGGCGGTGAATCCTGCCTACTTGGTGCAATCAAAGTCGAAAAACTATACAGCTCAATCTCAATTCATAGCAAGAAGAGACTTGCAGCGGAAGTCCGAGTAGTCATATCTAGATTTATCTGGCTGATCTTCTGGTATTATTATGCACACGATCTGATAACATTTGCAGTTGTGGCAGAATGAGATGAGCACCGAACGACCCAGAGCGGCGGTACGAAAGGGGGGCTTGCCAACGGCCAAGACGAGTACAACACCGCCAACCGGGTGTAAGCATTAGCGGCAAGCCCGTCAGCCGCCAGCGAGTATGCGTGGCCAAGGGCGGGCAGTTGAAGGGTCTGGTCCATTTTCTCCGCCCTGGGACGCATTATGTTAGTGCTCGGCCCTTGGAAGCCCTCACAGGAACCGATTGCCTTTAAAGCCAGGTTTCCGAGGGCTTCAACTACAGGGAGGTTGATGCTCGTTTGATGCTCGTGAGACCAAGTTTTCGAATTGCCCGCGGTTTCCTTCGAATATTCCCTCGAACTTTGGAAAGATATAATGCTCACTATGTCCTTAAAGAGTCTCGATCGTCGTCGGCTCTTAAACTCTGCAGTTCACGTGCACTTCAGAACGGTATCAGCAGCAGAGACGTGACCAAAACCTCCAAAAACAAAACATGTCTTCATCTCCGGCAACTTTCTCCAGATTCGCAGATCTACCCGCCGAATTCCATCTCAAAATCTGGGACGAAGCTCTGAGCGGCCCTTCGATGATGCACGTGTTTGACGTCTGCTTTCCTTCCTGGCGTGGCGCCGAGCGAAGCAAACTTGTCTTTCAGAACTGTTCTGGTAGTATGTCAAGAAGCGAATGAAGCACGCTGGAGCAAATACAGCAAAGGCGTCTTTCTTGAAGCCCTGGAATCGGGACCGACGGAACTGGAACGCAGCAC
This sequence comes from Colletotrichum agaves, assembly GCA_036785465.1. Lineage (NCBI taxonomy): Eukaryota > Fungi > Ascomycota > Sordariomycetes > Glomerellales > Glomerellaceae > Colletotrichum > Colletotrichum agaves. Next base: position 40,078 of record JAXISO010000276.1, on the reverse strand, counting down.
GAGGGTCGCGAGGCATGCGCATGACCCGAGCGCGCTACAGACTCTGTCGAGCACAGGGACTTGACGTCCGTGGAGGCATCAGCAGTTGCAATAGACCCCACGAGCGAGACTGACGGAATGAGAAGATTGTGTGCAACAACGACGAGGAAGTGCTGTTCCTACGGTTTGGGGATGGAGGAGCGCTGACGGAGCTGAGCCAAGGTGTGTTATTCGGGGAGTATGAGGCCTCTGGTGCAGATAATCTCAGACAAGTTCTCGAGGGGCCGTGGGGTGCTGAAATGGCTGCGACGTTGTACGGCGCTAGGAAGATTTCGCTGGATGTTGCCGAGACATGGACGCCAGCGACTGTGGGTGCGGTGTTGCTCGAGGAGGCGGCGTATCTAGGATGTTGTTTGCAGCAAGGGTTGAGGTTGCTGTATCTGGTCGACCACTGCACAGGTCGATGTACACAGGAAAGCGTCCCATCATCAGTGCCCGAGCCAGCTGTACAAGCAACTGCATGTTGACGAATCACCAGGAAGGGCACCGGATTTGATTTGGGGGCTTGGCAAGACGTATCGTGAGGTCTTCGACTTGTAGGGCCTTGGGTGGTCTGACAGCCATCCTGGCTTCGTCTTCGCGAGGGCCGTGGACGAGACGATCAGAAGACAGCAGGCCGATGCAGATGCGAGGAACTTCCAAGTTACGGGTCCTGGTGGCGGAGGATGAAAAGGTGGATGGACTGCAATCCGCAAGACGCGCCAGAGAAGATGATGGACGATGCCTGGGAATTGAACTTGCAATGGTCGAGTTGAGACGCAGCGGGGGCGGAAACGCGGACGAATGCCTCCCTGTGGAAGATAGTGTAAGCTTACGCAGGATGCTGGGTGCTGATGTGAGTTGGCAACACTACGCGTGGTTGGGAACGCATGCTGTACTGATTCCGGTTTGTCAGAGAACACCTTGTATTACTATAGCCTCAAAAGGGAGACGGATGATAGTGCGGCCACCATGATTCACGACATAACGTGCTGAGCCCTCCAGCTTTTGACTGGGAATACCTTTTGACGCCGTACTATGCATATACCACAAAGCTGAAATCGCAGCAATTACCCCACTAGAACCTGTAGAGCGGTCAGCATTGTGTTTGCAACACGCATGGGGGGCAGTGGACTCACCGTATCTCGTAGGAACCCGCCCTAGTCATATACCGCACCCACTTTACGCTCGAATAGTTACTCTTCTCAAATACCTTCAGATATCTCACCAACAGGCCTGAACTCGTAAACATCAACAGGCTGAAGTTGAGGCTGAGTGGCGGACGAGACCAGGCACGTTGATTTGTCATGCTCGTCAGAATGGCCTCGGCGCTCAACACGAACTCGCTCTGGCCAGTAAAACGACCGATCTTCCATACGATGTTGTTCTCGCTCGGCTCGTACTTTGCCTTGCCCTGGGTACAGCGCTCCGTGATCTTAGCAGTGTTGAGCGGTGTCGGGATGCGGACAACGACGTTGGTCGCAAACAGCTTCGAGCCGAAGTTTGCCTTGATGCCAATACTGTATTCTACCTTTGTCCTGCCGACCTCGTTGACGATAGCATGGACCTTGAAGGGCAGGTTGACGTTCTCGGTGGCGCGGTAGCGCATGAGCTCGAACTCGCCATCGGGGGGTACGAAGGAGATGATGCGGTCGCTGTCGAACTTGCCGAGCTTGACGCACTGGTGGAACTGGCAGTCCTCGAGGGTGACGCTTCCCGCCGCCGCCTTCGTCGCCTTAGTTCCCATTCTGTTCCCGCTCGGTAGGCTGAGAAGACCGTCGTTGTCGAGCAGGAGGCGGTCGTTGAGGCCGAACTTGCACTCGGGGGTGCCGGAAAGGTAGGCGCGCATGATGATCTGGCCCGTAACGTCGGCGCGAAGCACGGCGCCGGTGGCGGACATGAGCAGGTTGACGTCTTCGATCACGTCGACGAAGGCCTCGTTCTTCCTATACTTAACATCGGCCTTGCGCCACGAAAGCGCGCCCGTCGCCTGCATTGTGATCTTGGCCGAGTCCTCGGCGGCGCGTTCCGACTTTACTCCTTCGGTCGTGATGTACATCTTGAGCGTATCGGTTTCGGTGTTTTGGGGGTAGCCGAAGTCAATGATTTCTGGAGGGGAAGTAAGTTAAGACATGGAGGTCCTGGCGGATTGGGCTGGCATACCGTCGAGCAGCTCATAGACGAGCACGAAGTTGTTCTTAACAGCCTCCTCATCGAATTTGCCAAAGTAGCCTCTTCCCAGACCGATCAGACGGTACAAAAACTCGAAAACGAGCGCGGCGTTGGCGTTGCTCTTGGTGATGGCCACCAGGTAGATGTTCTCGTGTTTGACGTGGCTGAAGGTGGTGCTGCCGAGGGTCAGGATGGGAGACCGCACCTGGGAGTTCGAGATCACTTGAATCCGGAAGACGTCGGCCAGGCGGGGTCTGCAGTCGTTTCGAAAGGCGCGGAAGATGAGGTTCTCGCCCTTCTGGTTGAAGATGAGGATGCCGGACAACATTTTGGACGGTGTCAGGGGCCCACGGACGGCCCAGCGATTCGGACTCGGCGAGGTAGAGGGGAGCTTGGATTGTCGTACTGGACGGCCGATTTCTGTCCTCGGCGCGTAGGAGATGCTCAGCTGGGCAGGACGTCGCTGGCGGCCGGGTTCTGGAATTGGGATCGCGACGTTGGGCGAGATCTCGGTCAGCCGACAGAAGAGCGGGACGGGAGCTTGAACCTGGACTCGAGAGTTTCGGGCTCGGACGCGGCGGGAAATTCTGCCGGGAATTGGAGGGTCCGGGCGGTGAGCTTGACCGAGAGTGGTACCGGTAGGGACCTTACCTATGTGCATTACGTGATCCACCTGCCAGATGCGGACTTGCAGTGGCCTGTGCTTTCAACGGGGTGGACCAAGACATTATTCTGCCGCATCCGAAGACACACCGCCCATGACGTCTTATGTAATCAAGTGATATGTCACCGTGCGAAGTAAGGTTACCTTAGCACTGGCACCTTCTCGTCTTCAACCTCTCTCACATCTTCCTTCGGCAGGTCATCGAACTTCACCAGAATGCGAGTTCCAACTATGGGACTCTGTACCCAGCTGCGAGATCATAGCTTGACAATGCAGATTCAATTTGGGAAAACGGACATCCAAAACAACACAGCCGCGTTATGCACCAAGACGAGTCTCGCCCTACGGGTCGCACCACCAAAGGCAAAGGTGACCTCGCCCGCCGGCCGAACAAACCATCTTCACACCACCAGATACAATGTGTACCGTCTTCTGTCGCTGCACACGATCGACACTAAGGGCGAGTCGATTTGGGGGTTTCCAGTTGTGCTCGTCTCCAAATATTTTTTTTGACAGCGCTATCTTGAAGCTGCTGTCATGACATGAAGTCACAGCAACATCGATATCGATCGCTCCCGTGAGCCTGGGAATTCAAAGTGCTGGTGAATGCTTGTTAGGCAAGCAATTACTGTTTGATTGCTTCTGCTCAGGGCTTTCGTCAACTCAAGATACAGCCGAATGTCACTGCACCACAAACGTCGACCACCACAAACCCCAAACTCGCTTGGGGTCCCCTGTCGTCCCTGCGTGCGGCTCGGCTCCTATAGCCAGCAGATTTCCGGGAGGACAAGACAGCAACAGGAACTGAGGAACATGTCTCCCCTCGCTAACGGTACCTGAAGCCATACCGCTTTGGCTACGTCTTCCGGTTCCCCAGTTTGGTCGTCCCATGTGTACCTGACCTTGTCTTCCGCGGACGTTTTCGCGACTTTTTTGTCAAGCAAGCTTCCGATTATTGATCAATCGCGCCCAGCTCGTCACCTGGAATCCAGCTCGCCTCGCCTCGGGCGCTCAAGCCGTTCTCCCCACCCAAGGTTCGCCAGAAATGCGACTTAACCGGGAGGCTCAGGCCATTTCCGACTCCTCATGGCACCCTCTTCGACAAATCCCCACACCCAGGGCGCCCCGTGACCGAGATCGTCTTCCATTCATGGTTATCATGGAGCGTGGCCTCCGAGATGACTTCAGACCGCGTTGCATCCAGCCCGACCCCGGATCACCCCTTGGTTGGCGGACTTTTGTCTTGGAGGCCATCAAACATTACAATCGGCCATATGAAGATGCGCTACCGACAAGCTTACCTTGATGCCCAGCTTTCGTTCCTCGTCTTGACATGCCTCCGTCGAAGCTGGCACCATGGATCCAAATCTAAGTTCGGATGCCTATTCCATACTGCTGTGGGCACGATAGAGCCATGGCTGACACGGATTCGCCCGCGCGGTTGGCGCTTGTCTAGAAGGAGCAATCTGGTTCAGGATACCGAAGACCCCATCCGGCATCGTATAGCGGCCTTCTTTTCGCCTCGCCAGCCCAGAGTCTTCCCAATCCGTCGATCCGGAAGAACAAGCGATGTGCTTTCGAAGAGTTATCCGTTCTTGTGGACACGAGACATGATAAAAGCCCGTGGTTCCCAGACTTGCATCTCAAGTTCAGAATTGCGAACCAGAGACGCGACAACATCAACTTGACGAAACTTGCCTCCATCACACAGCAATGGCCGCACGATCACTTCTCGCCGCCGCTCTGCTGGGCAGCGTTGCCTTTGCTGTTCCCATCGAGGAAAGGCAGTTTTGCGGAGCCGCCTGGTAAGAGCCCTCGTCCTCTCTCAAATCAATACCCTAAATCAGACACTGCAGGACTCAATGCGGTGGCAATGGCTGGAGTGGCCCTACATGCTGTGCTTCCGGCAGCAGCTGTGTTGTCACCAACGACTGGTACAGCCAGTGCATTCCTGGTGCCGCTGCTCCTCCCGGTACTACTACCGCTCGCACGAGTTCGACCGCCCTCGTCACCCCTTCTCGGACTACTTCTACCGTTGCCGGAGTGACAACGACCCAGGCTAGCTCCGGCACCACTCCTGTCCCTACCGGCGGTGCCACTTACACCGGCAATCCCTTCGCCGGCGTCGACCTCTACGCCAACTCGTACTATGCTTCCGAAATCACCACCCTGGCTATCCCATCTCTGAGCCCCGCCCTCGCCACAGCTGCCGCCCAGGTTGCAAAGGTTCCTACTTTCATGTGGATGGACACCCGCGCAAAGATTCCTCTGGTCGAGGCCACCTTGGCCGATATTCGCAAGGCAAACCAAGCTGGTGCCAACTACGCTGGTGAATTCGTGGTCTACAATCTTCCGGACCGAGACTGCGCTGCTGCCGCATCCAACGGCGAATACGCCATCGCTGACGGTGGTGTGGCTAAGTACAAGGAGTATATCGATGCTATCCGAACTATGATCCTCAAGTACTCTGATATTCGCATCTTGCTTGTCATCGGTCCGTGTTCCCCCTCTCTTCTGTGTACTAACAGCTCATCTGCCACTCAGAGCCCGACTCTCTTGCCAACCTTGTTACCAACCTGAACGTCGCCAAGTGCTCGGGTGCCCAAGCTGCCTACCTCGAGTGCACGAACTACGCCGTCACTAAGCTTAACCTTCCTAATGTCGCCATGTACCTGGACGGTGGCCACGCGGGTTGGCTTGGGTGGCAAGCCAACCTCTCTCCCGCTGCCCAGATGTACGCCAAGGTATACAAGGATGCCGGCAGCCCCAAGGCTCTCCGTGGATTGGTTACCAACGTCGCAAACTGTGCGTACCCATCCATGTTTTACTTCTCTTGTAGATCAACCCCTGACTGTTCTTTAGACAACGCCTGGAGTGTCGGCTCTCCTGCGCCTTATACTTCAGGTGAGCTACAACGCCAAATACTTCCTCAGCATTGTGCTAATCTCCTAGGCAACTCCAACTACGATGAGAAGCACTACATTGAGGCTCTCTCCCCTCTCCTCAAGGCCCAGGGCTGGGACGCCCAGTTCATTGTTGACCAGGGTCGCTCTGGTAAGCAGCCAACCGGCCAAGAGGCCTGGGGCGATTGGTGCAACGCCATCGGCACTGGTTTTGGTCTGCGCCCTTCTACCAACACCGGCTCCTCGCTCGTCGACGCCTTCGTCTGGGTCAAGCCCGGCGGCGAAAGCGACGGCACCTCCGACACCTCGGCGGCCCGCTACGATCACAACTGCGGAAAGAACGACGCCCTGAAGCCGGCCCCTGAGGCTGGCACGTGGTTCCAGGCCTACTTTGAGCAGCTGCTGAAGAATGCGAATCCTGCTTTCTAAAGCTGTTCATCTTATTCTGTTGACATCTCGCGCTCTTGCATAGACGTCACATTCCTTTCTTCTTGTATATACTTGATCTTGACGAAAACGTCCAGTACACAAATATGATTAAATATCTACTCCTGAATCCCGTCATGAGCTCCCCCCTCTATGTATACCGTTACCTCGCGCCTTGGCAAGGCCATCAAGGACCCCTCATACTCCATCAGGGCCTTGTTCACGAAGTCCTTCGCTTCCAGGCAGACAAGAAAGCTTAATAACTAGGCAGACAGACCGCACACGTCTTGGCAAGAATTTTCTACGACAAAAGTTTTCATCTTTTATTCTCGCTTGATCTCGCTCTCAACTAACAACTTGCCACGAGGTATACTCTATACCATATCAGTCTCCACCGAATTGCCTAGGTTTTCCGAGACGACGAGTTGGCGACTTTGGCACGAGAACACTTGGGAATCCTCATGTCAAGCCTTCTCTAGTTCACAATGCTGCTTAAGAAACTTCGCACTTTCTTCCGCAAGAAATACGAGAAGCACCGCCGATCCAGACTGCTGAGGTAAGGCGTTCTCGTCGTCTCAGTTGATTATGATTGCTGATCTTCTAATGGCAAGTAAAAATGCGGAGGTTGACACGGATCCCAACATCAATCTGGGTACCAATTTGGCGGTTGTGGAACGGACCACCATCGTCGAAGAATCTTTCAACTTCACATCGTCCGCGGGAGAGATAGAGGATGAACAGGAAATCCGTCAGTTCATTCAGGCCATTTTTCAACACAAGTGTCCAACATGCCGTGGCTACGTCATGAAGAACAACACCAACTTTATATTTGAACGTGCTTGGGAGATTCTGCGCTCCAGTCAAGGTTCGTAACTTACTTGCCAACGACTCAATTTCCCCTCACTTGACATCATGTGTTGACATTTACTTAGACCCCACGATTTTGAGTCAGCTATGCCGACCTCCTGTAACCCGCAAGATTGGTATCACTTGCCCAAACACAAATTGCAAGACGGTTTCATGTCCTTTCTGCTCGAAGAAAACACTCGATCCTGAAACCACGACAACTCTTGCTTCCTCTTCTACTGGACGAACCGGAACCGAGAAGTGGTGCTGTGATGGCATTCGACTTTTCCATATATTCGTCCTCCTGTGCGGTCCTCACGTCCATCCCCACAATGAGCTTGCGTCTCTGTACCAAGATGGGCAAGTAAATCGCAAGCCGTCTTCCGAAGCAAAGAGGGCTTCGTCCTCCAAGAAGGATTCGTCCCCTAGCTATACTGGGAAGAAAGCATGGCGCAGCCGCGAATCCATGCCAATCAACTTGGCTAGAAAACGCTTCTCGCCTAGTTCCTCGAGCAAACCCGACAACAGCCTCGACACCCTTCCGCTCGTACTAATGGAACTCACCACGATCTGGCCCCAGATCGGGAAACAAAGTCTTTTCGACCATGAGCCACCACAGCTCTTGCTTGCCATGATACGCAGGAGCCCTTTGATGTACAAACTGGCCGAATTGCTGCGAGACGGCTGCGTCGAAACCATTGTCAGCCACGCGATCTTGTGCAATGCGATCTTCGAGTTTCTCGAGATCGTCGCGAAACACCCCTTCTCTGCCGCAATCGTTCTGGAATGCCGTCCGGAATACCCTTTCGACAAGACAATTTTGCCATTGGCTTTTGGAGAGGTTGTCAATAAGGCGCCCCGCGTCTCCTCAACCACATCAGATACCAAAGACAAAGGCAAAGGGAAGGCGGTGGTAATGCCGAGCCGAGAGCATGTCGGCGTCAGCCAAGTGCAGTCTCTTGCTAGCTTCCTCCCACACCTTGCGGATCGAGCCAAGGCGACAATGAAGTCTTGTATTCTTACTGACAGAAGCGCCAAGCAGACCTTGGACATATGCCAACGGATCTGCCTTTTTGCCGAAGAGTATGGACACCCGAAAGAGTCAATGGCTCGCCGCAAAGAGAGGAAAGATGAGCTCCGTCAGTGGCTATCGAATGAAAAGGTGGCGGATATTAAGTGTAGCGACTGGTTGTCTGGATATTCTTTCCAGCACTTGCTGGGAGCGAGTACGAGCAGTTCCTCGTCCACCGGACAAATGAAGCGTCTCTTGTATGAGATCAAAATACTGCGCAGTGGTTTACCGGAGGGCATCTTTGTGCGGTACGACGCGACGAGGTTGGAAACCATGAAGGCCATGATCGTTGGGCCCGCGGGCACGCCGTACGAATATGGCCTCTTTGAGTTCGACATTTTCTTCGGTTCGTCGTACCCCCACAAACCACCACAAGTCGCATTCAAGACTTCGCCTCCCAACACAAGGATTAACCCCAACTTATACGTCGATGGAACAGGTGAGCCGTTGCCTCTGATGTAGATCACAGTCCAGCTCACTGACCAATGCAGTTTGCCTTTCTCTTCTTGGCACTTGGTCGGGCGACCCGTGGCTCCCCGGCAAATCCACCCTCCTCCAAGTCCTCGTCTCGTTGCAGGGCATGGTCCTCTGCGAGAACCCCTGGTACAACGAGCCCGGTCACCATCCCGGTCAACATTACGGGGGCCACGACGGCAACGTCTCCTTCGGGGTTTGTTCTGGGGTGCTTGCTGATGTCTACAACAAGAAGGTGCGAGGCCTCACGGCTTCTTACGGCATGACGGAGTGGTTGAGGATGCTGCGCAACGGCGCGCTAGAGAACACGCCGTGGGCGGACCTCGTCAGGACGCATTTCGAGTTGAGACGGAGAGATGTTTTGAATGTCATTGCGGGGTGGGAGGCTGCGGCGAAGGGGACTGATGTTGGAGCTACGAGAAGGTTCAGGGAGGCGATCGTGGCGCTAGAGACGACGTTTTGATGTATAGTTGAGTTTCAAGGGCGCTGCTTACAGAAGTTTATGCTTTGCCTCGAGATTGAATGAAATAGGGATAGCAGAAACTTGAGGTATAATGTTGTTGTTTTTCTTTTTTTTTTCTTTCCAATCCAAGTCTTGTAGATATCCATTCATGAGCTCTCACCAAGGGAGTTTAGCACCGACAATAGCTGAACTCCGTCCCAGCATCGCATTCGTTCTTGTCCAAGAGGTTAACTGCGGAAGTGAATCGACCAATCTTCTTGACTAGGGGATGGGAGCTTTCTAGTTCTGACCTTCGAAATAATTTGCAGATTACGCCGAATAGATTTGAAGTTTGGAACTGCTCCTGAAGCAACGTGATTTGGACCTGAAAGGTCATAGAGTAGTCTCAGAACATGCGCTCCTATACTGAGCTGCAAGGCAAGGTTTTGTTATAGTCCATCCAGGACTCTCTCAACCCTTGATTATTCCAGCCGTGCTCTAACAACGCCACCGTTGAGTTATACAAAGGCAAGACAAACACATACATGCACGTCTTGGAAGCGGTGTACGAGGTGCGAGGAAACAAGCTTAACGTCACGGATGATGAGACGTCAACGTCTCTGTAGGATGAGGAGCTGAGGAGAGTTGGTTGTTTCGTTAGAAGCACTGAGATTTGGGGATCCGGCGATTTAGAGATTGGGGGAGAAAGATACGCGCTTCTTTAAAGACTTATAAAACTAATAATAATAGTAACTATTACTATTATAAGTACTAGAATTGATATTCTATAAGATAGGTAATTTATGAATATTTTATTTTTTAATTATTTAATAATAATATATTATATTATACTTAAGTTTTATGAATTATGAATACTTTATTAATAATTTTAATGAAAATATATTTTTATATAAATAAAATATATTAATTAATTATATCTTATTCTAATACTACTTATAATTCACTTTAATAGTTAAGACCTTTACTAAATATTCTTATTTTTATAAAACTAGAGTAACTAGGTAAGTAATAGTTACCTAGAGCTTCCCTGGTAAGAATAGAAGTTTAGACAAGGAATAACTTTACTTCCGCCTAATAAGCTCAATAGTTCAAGGGCATGAATCATGAAAATACTAAACTGCTAAGCCGACTGATTAACACGGAAGGCAATCCAAGATAGTGCTGTGTTTAAAGTCCCGATGCTGTGAAGTTTATTACACGGCAGGCAAAATGACAGCCAGACAACGTGCGGCCGGGATGGGCGTGTTTGCCACGTGCCCGCCATGCAGTACTTTGTACAGAGAGCCGGCGAAGGCGAGTGCGTATGAGATACGAAAACGAGGGGAAGCAGCCACTGGCGTGGCCTGTCAGGTCAGCGTGGTATCAAAAGTGGTCTGACGAAGGCCGTTTGGTGGTGTCGATAGTGTGAGAAGGTGGAGGAAGACACGATCTGAGACGGGCCATGTGTGTGCGTGTACGTGAAAGCGTGTGCCATTCCCGGCCAAGTGAAGCGGGCGAGATGGTCGATAGGCACGACTCCGGGAATTGCCGGCTGGTGGCTGGTCTCGTCAAATGCCGATCGACAAACGCAGGGTTTATGATGGATAGTCAGAGAAGGCGAGGCCCTCTCCTCGGGTTCTTCGGACTTTGGGCTTATAGTTGGGCCAAGACGATCGACGACGGGCTAAAACGCGATGCGGACGAAGGCTTGCATTCAAGGCGGGATGACAAGCAAGACGCGACTGCAACAGCCTTCAGTTGTTTGACAGTGAGCGAGACCTGTCTGACTGTGTTTACTAAATGAGGCGCGTTCGGCAGTGTCAGTGTCATCGGCGTCTCTCCTTACGGAGTGTAATCCTGCGATCTTACAATCTGGTTCATGGCGCAGGATCTGGTAGCGATCCGACGGTCAGTGCAAGGAATGCTGACAGGAGTGGGAGGTCAAGTTCGCTGTAGCGTACAGCGGTTCGTGGAGTATCTGTGGCCGAGGTAGGGCAGCAGCATATCCGCGGGAGCGGTCTGCGTTGTACATGTAAGCGTAATAGGAAGCGGCCCAAACTCAATTGACACTGGGGACACGTTGAGTTGGCGATGTGTTCCTGGGCAGGTGGCCGTGGTTCTGGCGAGTGGGTTGTGAACGAGTGCTCCCGTGGCTCTCGGACCCCTCGACCGCGTCGACAACCGTGAGACCTGGTGGTTTCTAGCAATGCGCGGATGAGATGGAGAAGGATGATGGGAGCGACTGCAGCCGAGGTACTTGTACCGAGTATCCGTATAGGGACCCGGCCACCAGAAATTCTAAATAAATACGAACAAATGCTGCACTCTTCCCCATGCATTTACAAACACTATTTTGGAAACCCTTCTGGGAAGGGTACGTGATGGGCTGGCCCAAGTGGGCGAGTATTCATCCTTTAATGCCATCTGGATTTGCGGCCCCGTGCCCGCTCCCCTTTTCGCTGATGATCTCGACGTCTGAGCGGCCCCTTAGGTGTCTGCAGTGCATCGTATCTCCTGTAGGTGGGTGGTGGCTCCTCGTCGGCGGCGTACTTCAGTACTCTGTCGAGTCGGGTAACTCATTCTTTAGGGCTAGAACGTGCTGCTGAGGGAGGCCGGATGAGGTGCGACGTGTAAGCGACGGTTGTTGATGGCGACGGCCGACAAGATGGCTCGACTTAATTGACCAAAGGGGCAAGTGGATAGCGGCGACGGCCCGGGCACCAGCTAGTTATCTCGAAGTTGGGCGGTACAGATCTTCTGCATCTGTCATCGGTCTTTGGGTCTTTCGCGGGTGTTTCCTCAGCTTCGAACTGCAGGTCGACGCATCCGGCGGAGGAGGGCGGTGATAAGGGCGCCGGGAGGTCCAGACGCAGAGTCCAGACAGAGACACCCGCAGGCCGACAATGGCGACTTCCAATGGCTCCGATGGCCGTCCAGTGCTGGTAATAATTATCCGTACTCTACGGAGACCTAGTAACAGGTCGGGATGTATCGATGGACGGGCCATGGACCCAGATCAAATGGCAAGGGGATGCTTAGCATCGCGGCATATGCGACATGGAAAATAAACGGATGCTAGGGTTTGATGGAAATGGGAAACAAGACGGGACACCCGCGAGACTGGGAGCTGGGAATGAAACGCGGCAGAGGGAGACAATACCAATTTTTTGGATTTCGGAGTCGTGGTCTGCCCTGCCTTTGGCCGGGAAAGAAGCAATTCGATCGTCAAAGCTGCCTGTTGCTCCTGCATTCTTTGGGTTCATGGCTTCCACATCCAGTTGAGAGAGAAGGTGCTTTCTGAGCTGTCGTCGGGCCGGCCTGGCTGCTCCTACCATGGATTGATTGATTGGCATTGAGGTACGTACCTCGGCACGAACGGGAGGAAGGACTGTTCCTGCCAACAAAATGCGGCAGGGTGGAATCAATCGTTGTGCGGTCATAAAATTCAGGGGGAGGTGGAATCACACATTGCAAATAGTGCCGGAGAAAAGGAAAGCAATGGCTGGATATTTAGATCAGTCTACGTCGTTAAGGTAGAGACAAGACATAGCTCCTGGCTTTCGCCGCGATGTCAAGCACTGGAGATGGGAAAAACGGCCAAACATGAGCATGGATCGGCCCTGAAGGGATACGTACCTGGTTTCTGCTGGGTCCATGCCCCTGTCCCCGTATCCCTGCTCTGCACATGGCTCCTGCTTCCGCCGGAGCAGAAAACTGGCCCTGCAAATCGCTGTTTCCACAATTCATTGGCAGGGCCGCTCGGCAGAATCCACTCGTAAGGAATAACATCCACTTAGCTGCGTCTTCTCCTGATCTGTTTGAGGTTGAGGCGGCCTTTCCCAGACAGGTATCCGTACTTACTTCCTTTTATCTGCCTAGAGATGGGCAGAAGAAGTCCAGTAGGAGCAGGAGCAGAAGTGTAGTGACAGAAGTAACTACCTACTCTAAGGGTAAATAAATACAGCAGGTACTTTCTGCTCCTGCCCCCTAAGAAGGTACCTGAATCCCACTAGAGTTACTAGTACCTCAGGGATGGAAGTATCGCACTTGCCTACCTGAAGTGGTTGATTAATTACCCTTGATGCCCGCCTCTGTTATTGTGATTCATCACTGTCACTGTTACTCTGCCTCCCGTCAGCCTGCCTCTCCAAACTCCAACTATCTTACCTCCCCTTCCATTTTCAGACTTTCCAGGTCCCATCGTCTCGCTTCCGCCCGGACCTGAATCCAGTCCTGCATCACGTCTCCGTCCTCTTCCTCCTCCTTCTCCGTGTCTGCCATTGTCTCCTCATCCCTCTCTCCAATTCCCATATCAATCTCTCTCTTCTCCATCCCTCCCCTCCGCTCACCAAATTTCCTTTTCTAAGGACTCGCCTACAGCGACTGTTTCGCACGATACGACCCAGTCCCCAGTACGGACCCATTGATCGTCTCCCTCCGAACTGTAATCTCACCTGAACTGCAGCTGCCTGCATTCTTCACGTTCTCTAGTGACCTCACTTTCGCCTCCGAACCCTCAACCAGACTGCTCTCTTGAGCCCACGAGCCCACCCACGAAGCCACTGAACCCCGAACCAAGTAACCGAATTCTCCTCTCCTCGCTTCCACCCTCGAAGCCCCTACCACCGCCGTTACCTATCACTTGCTGCCGCCCCTACGCCCACGCCGTGCGCCGCTGCAGGAAAAAAAAAAACGACATCACAGAGCCCGCTCCAAGCGCCGGGCTGTGGAAACTCGAACCATTCTCATCAATACAGCGGACGGGACGGCCACCTCGACGAAGCTTTTCAGGCAGGTATCTCGTTAAAGTTAAAAAAAAAAAAATAACAATGCCTACCTCGCTCGACTCTTCTCGTCCCATCATGGCACCCTCTGTACGTTGTCAAGTCTCCTGATGTTGGCTTTCCTGCTCCAGTCCTTCCTCCCTACCTTTCCTTTCCTTCTCCTCACCAACCACCAAGGAAGCCCTGCCGTCTGTTCTCCCTCCCTGCTGCGCCTCTTCCTTATCCCTTTTGCCTTTGGGCTCTCGACGCCGCACCTCCCGACAGCTCGCATTGCCTCCACAACCCGGCCGATTGTTCGCTGGCCTTAATCTCAACTTCTCCCGTTCGACTCCCGCTTCCACCGTTCCCCAGTCTTTATTCTCTCTCTCTCTCTCCTCCCCCCTCTCTCTCCGATTCCGACCAAAATGACTGCTGTTCTGACAAAAGCTTCCGACCCTCAGGTGCGAACCTCCGTGCGATACAGTACCTACAGCATGGCTCCTTCGTTCGCCAACACCGTTCAGACTACCGATTCCGCCCACGCCGAAATCGCCGACATCGCGACCGGCCTCGACCGCATGGAGAACAAGGCGCTAAGCTCCCAAAGGGTTACTCTGAGCGAGGAAAAGACTGCCAACATGAGCAAGCTAGCCCTTGGTGCCAAGCTGGAGCGTGCGCTGGACAGAAGGATGAGCAGCCAGGACGCCGTCATGCGTCCCCGCGGCAAGACTTTGAACGAGAAAACGACCGCCGTGTAAACGGCTCGTGATGATTGTTCGACCTATTCAAAGACACGGCTATCGGAGGCCATGCGCACATAATAAAACACTGTCAAGGACCCGAAACATCGCAACCGGCGACGGACACGATGAACTAGGACGGAAAAGAAGCTTGGATCCAGGGCCATGAAAATGCCGACCTGGATGCTCCGGACTGCGTATCGCTCGGCCATACAAATCAGAGCCAAGCCAACAATAAGTTGACGGACCTGCGAATGGCATTCAGGGAGGATTATGGGAAATGGGCGGCTGCGGACACAAGCACCCTCACGCATTTGATTTTGGTCTGTTGGGATATCCAGAGGATGTCCGAGCGAAAACGCGATGACGACGTCCCTCGCATAATGTTTAGATGGTTTATTCACGCTTCGCCCGCCTAACATACCTTTTCGTTTCTACTGACTCTCCCAAAACGCGATTTGAACCATAGCACGGGTTTTGACTAAATGGAGGATCCATAGTCATAGGTATTACATTGGTACATGTGTATCTAGAAATGCTGAACGACCTAAATCGTTTCTGACCTGCTGCTGCTGTTAATGACGATATGTGGCGTCTCTCCGCAAACAATGTCGACTTATGCAGGTCATCAGCGCAGAAAACCTCGATCACTTGCGCATCCAAGATGCTATTTGCCGTCCTCCCTGTAGCGTTTTGTCCGTTACTCGGCTTGCTCTTCGCCAGACGATCTGCATTGATACGTCGCGATGCGCCGAGATTGTCTATCTCGATGATACTTCCAAACACGTCCATCTCGCTCAAGCGCTCTCCCTCTTCTCAATCTTTGCTTCGATCTCCTTCAACTGCGCAACAAGCTCGCCCTCCTCACCCTCGTACTCAAGTGCCTTGCCGACCCAATCCCTCGCCTCGGCCAGCCGACCCATCTCGAGCAGACACTTGCCGCGGCGCCACCAGGCTTTCGCGTTGCCGACCTTGCGCGCCTCGACGCTGGCCTCGGCGTCGACGGATCCCTCGGCCCAGTGCTGCAGAGCCATGTGCGCCTGGGCGCGGTTGGCGTAGAGGCCGGCGACCTCCTCGCGGACGAGCTGGGAGGGCTCCCACAGGGGGCGGGTGAGGGCCATCTGCAGGCCGAGGGTGTAGAATTTGACGGCGTCTGCGTATTTCTTCTTGTGGAACTCTGCGTTGCCGCTGTCGCGCAGCTTGGTGACGTTGGCGGAGCGTTTGGGGTTGACGGGCATCGGGGGCGGCGGGACGCCGTGCTGGGTGGTGGTGTCGGAGGTGACCAGGGAGCGGTGCAGGGCGTTGAGCTGGGCGAGCTCGGCGTTCAGGGCGCGCGAGTTGGAGCTTGTTGTGATCGCCTTGGATTGAGGGTCTATTTGGAGGGGAAGCAGGTCGAAGTGCGTGAGGTCTGTCATTTCGGCGGCTGGGATGTGGTTGTGGTGATCGGTGATGTGAAGCTTTGAGGCTGCCGTTTTGTTTGTGGGTGGTATCCTTCTCGTCGTCGTCGTCGTCGTCGGCTTCGGGTATCTTGTTTCGTGGGCTTTGGTGAAGGCGACGGTATTTCGTGAGACGTGGGATCGTGGGCCGTCGTGGTGGTGGTGGTGAGTGGTTGTTGCGAGCTGGTTGTCCTGGGATCGGACCCTTTAGAGAAGTGTCCTCAGTCCATCCCCAAAGATTAAGCTTATCGCTCACGGTCACGTGCCGATAACGCAGCCCGTCTTGCATATGCCGATCTAAATGCATCGCCATTCCTTTTTTTCTCTTCTTTTCTTCTCTTCATTTCTCTTTTTTTTTGTTCTCTTTTTTTTGTGGCTCGTTCCCTCATAACTCCTTATAATAGGACTTGTTGAGGCCTTTCTCAACTGCTGCGATCTGCAATGCTAACGGCAACGAAAATTGTCGGCAGTACATGAAGCCGCCCGTCATGTACCAGAATCGAGGCACGCCAGTTGACCGCCACCACTGTAAACTATCGTCAGTGTCGTACCATCGAATGAGCAGACATCACCACCTACACCAGATCTCTCCTGCTCCTCATCCAGCTGCCCAAACCTGTGCAGCCTCTTTGCGACATCCGGCCCCATCAACTTCTCAATAGTCGTCGTCTCCTTCTGGAACCCAGTCGCGAGCACCACGATATCCGCGTCCAGCTTCGTCCCATCCTCGCATCTCTCAATCTTGATCCTGCCGTCCACGATCATCTCGTTCGCCCCTTGGTCGACGTAATACTGCCCGCCCTTGAGCAACCCTTGAGCAACTGATAATTCGCCAGCCCGTAGTGAACGACTTCGTCATGCTGGGCCATCATCTTGGTCAACCCGATGCTCATCGTCCTGATCACGGCCAAGGGGATCGCGTTGCCCACGACATCCGCCTCCTCGGTACTCAGCCCGTCAATGTTCCAGAGCGCAAGCATGAAGTTCTCCCACGACTCGCGCGAGATGGAGTATATCGCGTGCCGCTGCATCATCGTCGCCTCCTTTGCCCCATGCGCCACGACATCGGCGGATATGTCATGTCCGCTCGTAGCCGCCCCAATCACTAACACCTTCTTATCCCGCACATGCGGGACCTTAGCGGCCGATCGGTGGTGTTTGGAGTGGTACACCTGACCCTTGAAGACCTCTTGGCCCTCAAATTGCGGGACGATGGGTTCGTCGCCGAAGAGGCCCGTAGCTAGCATAACGTGCCGAGCTGATAGTGTCTTGGGGCCCTCTGGTGTTGTAACCAGGATGGTGTACTTCTTGGCGGCTTCGTCGAAGGTGACCTTGGTGACCTCGGCGTTGTACGGGATGTCGGGACCCATAAGCTGCCCATAGTGCTCCATGAACTCGGCGACCTTGTCTCCCGCTTGGAACCGGGGCCACGTCTCGGGGATCTTCATGTAGGCCCAGTGGTTTGTGTAGGTTGGCGTGTGGAGGGTGACGCTCTGGTATCGCTTGCGCCACGACTCGCCCAGCCGCGGGCTTCTTTCGAGGGGGCGGGTCTTGATGCCCATGTGCTGCAGCCGCGCGCCGAGCATCAGGCCAGCTTGGGCTGAGACCGCAACGTCAGCTTCTCTGATCTTCTCCGCAGGTGTTCGGAAAAAATCGTACCTGCGCCGGCGACCAGAACCTGGGGATCCTTGTCCCAGTCCCTTGTTCATCAATACCATTCGCAACAGGCGCCAACGCAGGCGGAACACAAGCAGCGCTCTCCTTCTCCAGCTCCTTGAAATAATCGAGCTTCTCGAGCTGCGTGAACACAGTCCACGCCTTCCATTCCCCGGCCCCTCCCACATTCATCAACTTCAGCAGGCCCCTGCCCTCGCCATGGGGCGTCTTGAATGTGAATCCGGATTGGATCCATACTTGCCCGCCGAAGCCGACGAGGAGGGGCTGTAGACCGCCGGCTTGTCTGGCTTGAGTATGGAGAGGCCGTGGTTTGCGGTGGTCAGGTATTTGCTGACTGCATCATGTCCGTGTTTGGAGGTAAAGTCCCAGGAAAGGCCGACGATGTCTCTCCACCAGCAATTTTCAATGAAGAGATCCAATAGATTCGAGAAGGACTTGGAGCCGAAACGTTCCTCGAGGTTGGAAAGCCATGCTGAAGTTATTTTCCCTGCGTCAACGTCTTCTTTCTTGACCCCGTCTTGGAGTTTGAGGTCCGGTAGTCCATTATTTCGATTGTCTAAGTCTGCAACGATCATGGATAGAGGTGCATGCCAGGGACGCGGGAAGAGGCACTGACGAAAATGCCAATGGGCAGCGGTGGGAAGTACATTCAAAAGTGAGCGCGATTGCATCAGATAGCTTAAAGGATCGTGTTCGCGGGCTCCCCGCAGTGTCTTATTGGTTGAGTGCTCCTGTTCCGAGTTCGGATGGTTCCTGGGGGGCGGGTGAAGCAATAAGGTTCATGCAGCGTTGGGCCAGAGTACTTTAGATGGGATAATCTTATCTGATCATCCCCCACCTGCGCTCGTCGGAATGCGGCCAACGGGGCGTGGTGATGTGGTGCAATGATGGTGGTTTGTGGAACGGCATGCAGGTTCAAGCGGGCGAGTTATGTAAGAGTTTGGCTGAGTTCATTTGGATGTGAAGATGGGTAGGACTGAGGATTGAGGCCTGCAGAGGGAAGATGGGTCACTCTTCATCAAGCGGGATCGGTTCAAGAACACTTTGTAGTCATTCGAGCTGCGTGTGCTTTTCTTGAATGCGCTTCAAACGGTCGACGCTTACCACGAGTGCCCAAGTCCCGTCTCCCTGGATTTCACCTGAGAGTATCTCCTCGGTCAAACTCGGCAGAAATAGACTCTCACGGAGGCCTTGTGTCTGGATAGTGTTTGATGCATCTACAATCGATGCTATTTAATCCGTCACGGCACGCCTACTCTCGTCCTCAGGGCTGCTCATAAGTCGGAAGTCCTGCCCAGGGCGCTAGTTACACGTGGTCCTGAGTTGAATAGAAGGCTTTGCCGTCAACTGAAATAAACATCACAGCAAGACTCGTAGTTTCCAAGGTGTGGCCCTTCCAATCTTATTCCTCACCGCCTGTTGCTCCTCATTACCACCTTCTATGCACGTGGCGTTGGATTCCGGTTCATCTCCACTTTGCCTCCGAAAGTTGTACTGGTTAATCTACTCCTGGTTGACTCTTTCAACTGAGTTTTCTGTATGAATTGTATTGTCTGGTATAACTCGGAACGTGACTGAAGACATTCAAGTCCTACGGCACGTTCGTCTCAAAACCTAGCATGAATGTCTGTTACTCACTCAGTCGCCCAAGATAACCATAAGTCAACGGTTGCTTGTAGGAACAGTCAGGCTGAAATCATTTCAGCACATCTGCATCAAGCAACTTCGGTGAAAGTCAGGATGGTTCAAACCCAATTTCCACGCAGCTGACTGCTCTTCTCTGGCTGTCAAGTCATCTTCTTGATTAGCTGTCAAGCTGACATGACCAGGAAGATCCCCAAAATTGATCCAGAGCAATCCTCTTTAACGCAGCTGTGGATTGGAGTCCTGGTGCTATATTTGAGAGACCAAGGCCGCTGTTCCCGTATTCCTATATACAACTAACCACACGTCGCCTACTTGGCATTGGGGCAGCTCTCCGTTGGTCATGCTTTACGGCTCATCTTAGAACCCTATCGTTAGGTAGCTGATGTCAATATTATCGAACGGGGCCTACGATAGGATATTTCCCACATGACAATCCGTTCTCAAAATCATTTTCTGGGCCATTTGGGCATTCGATCTCGAGCTAAATATCTTGACAGGGATGGGTGTTATTACTACAATGGCAGAGTGATTTCAAGAACAGACGTTCGTGATACATATCGACAGCAAAGTAAAAGTCGACATTGCAAGTCCCGTAGGATCAACTGAGTTGATCTAGTGTTGGGGTTGGCCAACGGAGACATTTGTTCCGAACAAACCAGTTGAACATGGCTGTGTCAAATTAGCATTCTGGACATAGATTACCAAGTTCAATTGGAACCCCACCGGGAGAGAATATGTCAACGTGATTGTACTTACTCTTACTTTCAGTGCGATGAGATAAGAGATAGAACAGTTCTACGAGAACACCAAAGTAGGTGGAAGTCATGGCTTCAAAGCTGCGGACATGTCCTGGGTGGCGGGGAAAAGCTCTTAAGTACCACTCATTCAGATACAAGACGAGACAGAACCTAGTGGTTCCATTTTTTAAAATTATTTACATTGTTCGATAATTGCAAATAATAGTTTAGTGTTACGGTCGGGATCAATGGTACTGCGCGCGTAACTACATATTACAGAATAGGGGCGAATGACGACTTGTGCCACAGCGGTTGCCCTAACCTGCTCGTAACATTTAGTACTAAGATACCTAGGTGAAATGAAGTCTTGATATTAATAGAGGGCCAGAGCTTTCAGTAAACCTTGACAGTTTCTAGCATATGCTCCGACTGCAGCGCCTCTCCGTTCATAATCCCGTGAACATAGGAGATACCGACTAGCTGGAACATTTTGGGCTGCACCGTACTTGGCCGCAGAATCAGGGGCGCGTCCCCTCCAATAGGAACACAAACAACATCCCCTCTCCTGGTGTGCCGGGGCACATTTCCCAGGTATCCCTTGCGTGTACTGGCGAATCTTGTCCGGGAACGCACCATTGAGCCAAAGTTGAATCTACCACACGCGTCCACGACCATCTTGTCATAAGTGAGGTATTTCTCGACCATTCTGGGAGTTGGTTCCCGCTCGAGCTCTGGGCCTGTCCACCATGAAATAACCTTCTTCAGTCTCCTGACTGCACTGGCAGGAGTGTCCTTTCCATCGTCCTCGGATTCATCGTCCGACTCCCACTGGCGTTCATTAGGAGGATATCGAACTCGATACTTGTCTCGCCTCATCCTCGTCCTATCGTGCGTTGCAACAAGCAACTGCACGGTCAAGAGGTCCGAATTGGTCGGATACCGCATGTGCCTGATAGGTTCCACCAGTTTCCTGAAGGAGAGAAGGATTCGGCGCAGAGCTTCCGGAGGGCAATCTTGGTTGCGGCCTTCCGCGAAAGTCAAGCGCAAGTCTTCCAATGCCGCGGCAGTGCGACGCTTCTCCTCCCCGGTTGGAAAGTGCCTCCTGAACGTTGATATTCCCCATTGAGGTGTTGAACCATCATCCAACGTGGAGCGGCCCTCCTGATTGAAGGAGAGCTCCGGTCCGATGTCTTTGATTTCGTCGACAATGACGCCATCAAACATCAAGACGTCTCTTTCCGTGCAGTTGTTGTGAGAAAACTGAGCTTCTCCTGAGCTAGACCCCGGTCTGCCTGCTCTAAATCCTCCGAACAGACTCACCAAGCCACACTCAAGATCAGACTCAACCAGATTTGGGAGCCATGAAGGCCCACACCACGCTGTTGATCCAATGCCTGCGTGTTCCAAGAGTTTAAATCCCACTTCTTGAAGCATACGAGCCCCATATCGCTCTAGTATCGTCTCGAAAGAGACACCGTAGTCCGGAGTGAGCAGTTCATGTGAACCATTGGAGACCATACCGAGCAGCGCGAAAAGCCTGTCGGAGGCAATGGTAGACTGGAAGCCGGTTTCCTTGAGGCCGATATACATGTTGTATAAGGGAATTCCTTCGTCAACATCGCCATTTTGAAATCGCTCGCGAATCTGCATTAGTCGGACGATGCTTCTGTGTAGCCCAGCCTCGGTTGGATAGCGGTGCTTGGAGTCGACGATTTGCCCTTTCGTCCCTCCCCTCAGTGAGTGGAAGAGTAAGTCGCTCATCTTGTGGTTGTCAAACGCATCTCGAAAGACTGTCCAGTTGATAAAGTTGCCGGCCCAGATGAACTCAACCTCCTTTGCCAACGCGAACTCTTGAATGATCCAGGCGCGTCCGAACCATGGCAACCTGACTACCCTTTCTGCAGCCTGGCCAGCTTCAGGGTTCAGAAACTGCATTTCGCTCCTATGCGCTTTGGCAGTAAACTTGAGAGCTCGAATGCACAGAGAAATTGCTTCCGCGTCAGCGCTGTCTGTCGCGTCGCCGAGGTGCGCAAGGGTGCGGTTCGCGGAGGAATATATCCTTCCCATCATCTGCACCTGGGTAGCCCTCTCTGAGTCATCTGCTTGGTTGATGCAAATCGCATCCACCCAAAGCAGAAGAGGCAGCCGCCCATTTCTTACTTGGCGCAGGGCAGACTGCAGGGACTTCGTGATGGGTATGGGCCCATCGGGGGTTGCGATTTGGTCGACTTTGTCGCTGCTGCCCCAAACGTAGGACAAGGCCTCATATGCGGGAGTAGTGCTTCCGGCGACTGTCTCCCGCAGAAGCACGTGGTGAAGAGACCCTTTCAACGGAGCTCTGTACGACCTTGACGGCTCTAGGAGCAGCAGGCGTATTTCGTCGTTCAGAACGAGAGGTTTGTAAGCGTGGTTATCCGTGACTTTGCGGGCCGGTGATTGGGTTCGGAGTGGTAGTCGACAAGCAGATGCTGACCTAGGAAGTCGTCTGCAACTCAGTGAACGCGGAGAGCGTTGGGCAGGAGATTGCTTGCGGGTAAGTTCCGGACAAAGATTTGGCATAGTCTCATGGAAGCCCATTTTGGATTGGAAGGGTAGCTTAAGATCGAAATACTGCTTCTCTGTGCGGTTCAAGTTCAGAAAGTTTCCTCCATCAAAATCCACGAAGGAATCACTACCGCGGGATAATGAACCGTAACTGACCGCTAGTTCCGCTCCTTTGCCGGTACCATCAACTAATTGGAAGCCTAACCTCAGTCATTAATTTCCATTAGTTCGACAGTTCGACAATTGCGCGTGCCAAAAAAAAAAGCTTGGCTACTAGGGACGGATGGTTGGAAACATCTCCATTTTGACCACGTACTTTGATCCCTTGTCGGGCCCAGATATCACGTACCTATCATTTTAGAACACATTGAGGAGCATTGACGCCATGACATGGCGTCTGATACTTTTGGGCATTAGGTTCCCACCTAAAGTATAAGCGAAGCAACGTTCTAGGTCCAGAACCACATGGCATTGCTCTGTGGCAAGGCTTCGAGGCTGCAGAGCGTGCACATATTTCTCACCGCTCAGCCAGATGACGCTCCTGGTATCCCTGCTGGTTTCAAGCTACGTCTCATCGTACACACAGCTTATAGTCCTCAGGTGAAAGTCGGGCACAATTCATATGCTATATAAAACTAGGCCATCGTCGTTTTTCGACCGTTAGTTATGAGAATCTGGTTTTACTAATTGTCCTCCGGTGTAATATTTCTAATAGCCTTGATAAGACAGGGACGAGCCCCATTCGCTGCAATGTGCTGGCGATCCTGCTGGTCAGGTTGATATGCGGGACCAACGGAGCTAATAGGACAGATGTAAATGCAGGTTGAGGTCAGCATCAGGTGTTGGCGAACAACAAAGCAACTGGGAGCCCCTTTAAACCCCGCATTGCTGCAGGTCTGTGGCAATCGACAGCGCGTATCTCACATGGTCGTTTTGGCCGCACCAAAGACAAAGGAAAAAGAAAAGAAAAGTCTTCTCAGAACAATCCTTGAAAACTCGGCACGACTAGCTCAATTCGACCTTGACAGTCTCACGAATATGGCTCGGAGTCGGCGCGGTGTCGTGGCGGTCATTGATGTCCAGCGCCCCATGCTTCTACGTCGAACGTCCCACCGGCTGAGCCACAAGCGTACTGCAAGAAGTTTGAATTTCTGCGTCTTGGACCAAGATGTTTGCGTTGTGTTACGAGGCCTTGTT
Organism: Colletotrichum agaves; assembly: GCA_036785465.1. Taxonomy (NCBI): domain Eukaryota; kingdom Fungi; phylum Ascomycota; class Sordariomycetes; order Glomerellales; family Glomerellaceae; genus Colletotrichum; species Colletotrichum agaves. Next base: position 16,320 of record JAXISO010000276.1, on the reverse strand, counting down.
CAGTCACTGCATTGGTAAAACCAACATGGGCATCAACATCGAACCAGTCGGTACTCCTACTAAGCCTTTGCTGGTGCTTTTCATTAAAATTCTCAGCCTGCCAAACTCTCCAGCAAATGATCTGGATATTCTGTGGGATTATTGTTGTTCTGAGAGTAACATTGGCTTCACGCCAAGCTTGTCAAAGTAGGCCACAGGCCGCCATGGCCTGTCTGTTTGCCACGGCTCGGACGCGGACTCCATCAGAACCTCGCTCTCTCAAAGTCACAACCTGCGTCTCCAGATATGTCTTCGACGGCTTCGAGGGTATATAAGCCTACAGAGATATGCTAATCAGCTTGTCTCCCTTCCGCTCCGTGAAAAGTCCAGGATTCACCGAACATTCCCCTTCATAAGCTTGGGGTGAAACAAAAGTGAATGGCGTATTATTGCCCCGGACTTCACCTTCCTACTCGGTAAACCCTGAAGTCAGCCGCCTCGAATCCTCTTTGCGGCACGGATCAATTACTTGAATGGCCTCCAAGTACGCTGCTACCCGTGGAGGACTCCATGCTTATATCCCATACTCTTTACACCATAATCACCTCACGAATCTATTACTTGTAGCCGAAGATGACGAGACGTCTTCTCGTGAGACCAGCCAAAATCTATTCTACTAGCCTAGGCTACGTAATCAGACCATCCTACCCCTCAATCCTATTCGAAGATGAAGACGAAGACCTCCATCCCCAGAAGAAGACCACATTCATCATCATCAAAACCAGCCTTCAGTTCCGGCGAGGTGCAAAGTGCATCAGATCCTCACTTCAGGAGGCGTCATGTCTCGCGACTATAACCCGCTGTACGCCCAGCTCAGCCAGGCACCCAAGACAGGGGAGCTCGAGATTGGGTATGAGGCGGATGTCATTGATGTTTTGAAGAACTTAGTGGAAGATGCGAAAGTTCCCCAGAAGATTGATAATATCAGTTGGGTGTAGACAGTAGAAGGGTGGAAAAATCTTCAAAGGCATCGGAGTTGGACCTTGGGGTGAGTCGGAGTCGCTGGGTGAATAACTGTCATCCGCATTGTACATGGGCATAGAGGGAATCCAGTCTCATCTCCATGTTCCTGTCAGCAGACGCCTATTTTCCTGAACATACTATTAAATCTCTCAAGCTTTACCTTTGTGCTTCTCATGCCTTACTCTCCTACACTATAAGAGTAAGTGTAAAGCCGGCAGCCAACACCATCTTTCGTCAACATCACAGCCTAGGATAATGGAAACAATGTAGCCTGGCTTTTATCATGCTGATTCAATTTCAGGCTCAGGCTCACAAGGCCAACTTCTTTATTTGACTTGGTCCTTGGGATCGATCCATGAAAATGTCCATCATCTTGAATAACAAGGACTCATCTTTTTCTACTTGTGAGCTTCTTCAACAGTCCAAGCAGCCACTACAGCTCATGTTTCTGGGAAGCATCTCCTTCAAGTGAGTTTCAGAAACTCCTTCATATGGCTAGACATATCTCGTCACAGATAGAGGTGAGTCCGGGCTGTGTCTCATTCACTAACAAAGACAACCGCACATTCTACACAGCTGCCCAGACATCCAGAATCTACCAACTCCAACGAGAAGATGAGACGGAAGACGCAGGCTGCAGCCCTCTCCCAAGTCTATAAAACTCCACAACTGCGGCCATTAAGCCTTCATCCACAGCACACCTTCACACGCACCACCCATCACCACCGTTGCGCATCATGACCCGCCGCACCTTCGCCGCCCACACATCCTCACCATCCTCTCAACGCCTCGTCATCGACCGCAAACTAGAACAAGGTCTCCCCGTCAACGCAGTCCCAGAGACCATCTGCCGGATCCTCTGCGACGAGCTTACTTCCTACGCTGCCCGTCAAGCCATCACGAAAGACGAAGCCACCTACCTCGTCGGCTGGCACGATGCAATCCACTCCCTCCGCCAGTTGATCGTCTCGCATCGACCCAGTGGTCTCTTTTCCGACACTCGTATTGAAGGCGTGCCCAACGCGCCCTCTTTCCCGGAGTCTCTTTCCATCTCAGAGGCGGGCATCCAGCTCATGGCAGGCGCGCAGCCTTTCGCGATGACTTCCTCTAGTGCGGTCTCGGCGAAGAACAGCAGCGTGAAGCACAACTCAGGTAGCTTGATGCCAATCCCTGCTCCCCGCCGTCACCTGTCTATCTTCGACGACCCCAACCCAGAGACCCCCTTCAACACCCCCTCAACCTCTACCCTCAGCTCTCCAGTCGATAGCGCGCTCAATGAATGTCCCCGCCACCAACCCAGCCGTCCCGAAAAGCCCACCCTCCTCACTTCCATCGACACCACCAAGCTCCTCCTGCTCTACGAGCGAGAAGCCCGGGTCTCGGAGCAGAAGATCATGGCCGAGCTCGCCAAACAGAATCTCATCCGCCAAGGCGTTCTGTCTGACAGCTTCTTCGGCACCGTCCCCATCTTCGATACCGAAGCTGCCCCCGAGCACAGCGCGCACGATCTCGACATTAATGAGCCCTTCGTCGAAGCTACGCAGCAGCAGCGGGCTATTCAAGAAGCCCGCAAGACGTTCAAGGTCTGGTCTCGCGATGAGACGTCCTGCAAAGAGCTGTTGGCCCCGGGGTTATCGTATCCGCCGTCGATGTCCCGGAAGCAGTCCCCTTCCCCGCCGCCGTCGGCAAAGACGCCCAGCCTGCCGAGACCAACGTTTCCCTCATTCGATGATCCATTCAGCAGCAGCACCACTAGCTTCGGCTGCTCCAGCACTCCCTCAACTAGCCTGTTTGCCAGCTCGTCCCAGGCCAAACTCATACTCTCTTCCCTCAACGACCCGTTCAGTAACGCGCCTGGCACAAGTTCCTCTATCCCTTCGACCGGTCTCGTCAGCAAGCCCATGCCAAAATCCGCTCATTCAACCCCTTTCCCAACGCTTCGCGACCAGTTGAGAACAGAAAGCATCTATAGCGGCCCAACCATGCGCGTACACCTCGCCTCAGACGGAACAGAATCCTGGTCCGAGAGTCTCCTCGCTCACTTCCCCGCAGCCAACAGCTGCAAGCGTCAAGCCCGAACCCAGCGCCATCCATCGTTCGGATACGCCAGCAACACCAACGCTTCAAGAAGCGCCGACTCTCAATCGGCGCGAGGCCCATCGCCATTCGACTCCTTCGACCATTCCGGCAGACACGGACCAAACACCAGCTCCATGGTCTCGCGAATGTCGAGCCAAGCCTGCACGATCCCCTCAGCCAGGCCCACGAAGGCACCTACGCAGCAGGTCAAGTCAACTACAGCGCAGCTCGCACTCTTCAGCCCCGAATGCCATGAACCTCGCAACACCGATCCCTTCAACCCGGGAAAAGAACAGGCGGAGCCTGTCACGGCCCTTCCCGTAGAGCTTCCCGCATCCTCCATCCGCGACAGGCCAGTCTCTGTCCTGCCGGGCAGCCGCTCAATAAACGCATCTCAGCCCGTCACGTTCCCCTCAACTTTGTCACGCGAACTGATCCGTCTCAGCCCTCCAACAGCATCCAGATACCTCCGCGCTCGTCAACAGGACCATCAGCCGACGATTCGACCCCTCCCCTGCCAGCGACCACTTCACGCGCCAAACTCGCGGACCGGAAATAACTCGGCAGCGCAGGCGACTCAATCTCCCACCAGTTCTGCTCCGCCTACTCAACCGTCCAGCACTATCTCCAACTCTTCCGGCTCATCCTGGCTCACTGCCCAACTTCCCATCCGAACCAATCCAACCGTCCAAGTACCTGCGGAGAAGAAGGAAAAGCAGGATCAGAGCCTGCCCAGTATCGTAGTCAGCTCGATCAATTCAACCAACGAGGCTAATCATTCGGAGGAGGAAGGCTTGTGAATCACGGTCACGGGATGCGGGAACAGCTTTTTTATTATTGGGGTATCAAATCGTGTATATTCGGGCTGGTTTCGCATTGGGCGCACGGAATTTCTAGAACATGAAAAGGTTAGCTTATCACTCAATCAACAGGGAAAGGAACGAAGATCTTACGAAGCATGACCAAACCTGCTCCACGTGGATTCCATCTCACGCGCCTCCCAGCACCGAAACCAACCAACATGCGACCAGTGGGACTTTACTGGATGATATCCATCTCCAAGTCAGCTTCAGCAAGCTTCTCTACCTCCTCTCCCTTCTTCTCCTCGGTTTCGTCGACGTCTGTAGCCCAATCAGTCAGTCTCGCCCCCCTCCCTACCACGAAGAAGCGGTAGCAAACTCACCGGCCATATCAACCTCGCCATCCGCCGCCAACCTCCTCCGAATGGCGTGCGCAAGCTGCTTCTCGAGCTTCTTCGCCTTCTTCTTGCTCAGAGGCGCATTAGGACCGCTGTTGGGCATCAGACCTGGGCGCGCGCCCCGCATGGAATCGACCTTTGAGATCTTGTTCTTGTTCTCCTCCGACCTCTTCTGGCGCACCCGCTTGGCTTTATTGGCCATAGCGGCGAGCCTGTTTTTGGATCGGTGGTTCGGGGTCTTAACGGACGGCATCGTGGAGGTGATGGTTGGGGATGGTGGGATGTCGTAGCGGGAGAAGGGATTGCAAGTATTGCGATGGGCAAGATCGAATCGATATGTTCGATTGCCCGTGCCTGGTTTTTTTTTAGTGGGGCTTGGTGGGCTGCGCTCGAGCGGTCGGGGTCCTTCACTTCCACCCCGCATCACTCACTTATCGGCCCCATGTTACACCGAACGCACCCCAGCTACACCGAGGTGAAAGGCTCCAAGTGTACAGTTTACTCTGTGCAGGGTCTGTACAGGGAATCACTCAAAGTCAGCATCTCTTCCTCATACCCAATTCTCCATTACAATTGATGCGAATCTAACAGGAAGAGAAACCTCACTATCCGATATAACTTGTAGCGTAGAAAGCAATAAGATCTTGGCAGCGATAGGGTTGGGTCTTCAAGCCAACAAAACCAGGAATATTCTCGTCCTTTCGAAACTTTCCAGCCCATTAAAAGCAAGCGGCAACCAGATCCAAACGCCATCCCTGAATGCAAATGCCATCCCCGTCTATATATAACACTGCCACGGAGCTTCGGTTTTTCGCGCATATCACCGTGCCACTCGATCACTGTTCTTGCCCACCGTGCTGGGGCTACCCAGACCTTGATCGTCATCCGTGTCGTCTCGTAGGCCTTTCCGGGCGTCGTCCTCATCATCACTCATGAGTCCCTCCAGCTCAAACTCCTCAGCATCGCGCACTCGGCGGTTTTCGCCAGGACGACCATTCGCCACCGGTACCCCATTGGAAAGATTGACCTTTCCATCGACGTTCGCATTACGATCGAAAAGGTGGATAAGCATGTTGGTGAAGAGGAACACCAGAAAGGCGAATGAGTAGAGAATCAGAATGTAGGAAACGTGATCAAGGCCGGAGTTGGCAACGAGGGCCATCTGCTCCTCGGTCGCTCCCATGAAGAGGAAGCCGGAAGCGTAGAGAAGCTGCAGGTCATCAGTAACAGAGCCTTCAAGTCAGGAAAGGGTGAACCCACGAAAACTGGGATGTACTGGAAGCTGTTGGTCTTGCGTCCATCGGCCGAGATACCACTGGCGTCCTTGACGACAAACGAGACCTCGACGATGCGAGTGATACCAGCCGCCATCAAGGTCTTGCCGAACATAGCGTGGGTCATGGCACTAATGGGCAGGTCCTGGGGATGAGCAGACATGCCCCAACCCGTGATGAAAATGACAAAGCCGGGGATAAAGTTTCGTTGGGGGTTGCCATCGCGGTCGCGGCTGAGCCATACTCCAGCCAGGCCAGCGCACCACCAAATGATGCCCATGGTTGTGTGCTGCCAGTCGTTCCTGACCCACTCGGAACCCCAGCGATGCTCGGTGAAGGTGTTCACGCAGCCCCACGCCGCAATGACAATGCTGTCGAAGAATTCTTGGGATCGGCCGGATCGACGGAGCCACAGCTGTCCAACAACGAGGAGCAACGTAAGGATAATTCCGTAGGCGATGAATGCACTGCCCATGATGAAATGGGCCAGGCACTGTCCGAGATGGTCGCCTTGACAGAATCCCAAAGAAGTGATGCCGCCGAACAAGAACTGTGTCCAACCCAGGACGGGGAACGCCTTGCCGAGGACGCTGTGAATCGGCTTAATGAACTTTCTGATCTTGCCGTTCATTCCCTTCTCCAGGTGCAACCTCAGGTAGATTCCAACGCCAACCTGACCGGCCAACATAAACATCAGCCAGCCCGCGAAGCCCGAGTGGACATTGCCGGAGACGAATTGTCTACCGCCGTGCATGTGGCCGAGGAAATAACCGAGGATCGCAAGCGCGGTGCCGAGAACTTGGGTCGGAACGTGCCAGCGGTTCTTGGTGATCTATAGAAAAAGGGAGGTCTCGTTAACAACTGCACGAAAGCTCCCGGAAGCACCGGATTAGTGTTCTCTTACTCCTAGGACCATGCCGACGGGGAAGATGACGCCGAAGGCGAGCATCATGATGAATATGTGAATCCATAACGTGGTGTCGATTGGTTCCTGGGAAACGGTCTCGCCCTCTTGGATGTGGCTGACGCCGTGTTCGTGAGCGAGAGCCATGGGTAGCGATGTGAGAAGATATGCAGCTGCGAGAAGGACGTTTGCGTTTGTCGATGGGATTGCCGACCGAAATCGAACAGTCGACGGCGAAAAGGCCGTACAAAATGTGTTTGGCGCCATGACTGGGTGTTTCGAGAGCAGGAGGCGCCCCTGTGCAGCCAGAGGCCCTGGAGGGTGCTGGATCCAGACGTGTCACAGACTTGAGCCTTTGGAGCGGGGCGGCGTCACGGCGTGGCAACGCAATTGGCGAGGTTCGGACGAGTGGTGGTGAGAAAAGGGTGGTGTCGGGCGGTCGTCTCGACTCTCTGCGCGAAAGTTTGGTACGAGAACGTTTTCCCGGTCGCGGTTGGGCGGGTTGGGGGCCAAGCAAGAAGCGAGACGAGGCAAGTAGAGCAAGCGAATGCCTACTGAGGTACCTATCTGTAGGGTAAGGATGGTATGGATGGTACGTTGGGACCCTTGGTCGCGTTGAAGGGAGCGAAAGGGACAGGAGGGGTCTGAGTGACGAATTCGGGTTGTCGCTATCTTTCGGACAACAGGGGGTGGTCGACACGTCGTGAGTCGTTGGAAATGTCGTCGTCGTCGATTCGATTTGTGAGGAGAGCAAGAGAGAAAAAAACGCAAAGGAGAGAAAGCAACTGAGGAAGGGGGAAAATCACAGGTTGAGGCTCAAGAGCGGAAGAAACGGCGGGAAAGGAGAGACAGTAATTAACGGGACCGGGACCTTCTCAAGTTCTCTTGCTTGCATCCCCAAATGAGAATGAAGGGAAAGTAAGTGGCTTGGCTGCTGGACGACACCCGGAGGCTTCGGTAACGCCCATATTGGTGCCCAGTGGGGGACATGGCCTCGAGGTACTCCTTCACACGAATTCTTGCGGACAGATACATCCAGCTGGGCGAGCTATCTAAGATAGGTAGGTGGGATAAGACAGGAGAGGGGGCGATTACGCATCGATGATGTACTCCCTTGCGGAAATCAGCAGCGAGCTACATGCGCACCTTGCAGAGTCGCGAATAGGGAATCTGCATCTGCTATGCACTTGCTTACTTCCTTCCTTCCTTCCTTCCATGTGCAGCTTCCATCCAGGTGGCCCCCATTCGTCCCATTGTGGCATAACCGCATTGAGGCTGTTTCTATTGGCTGAAGTCTTGCACAGTGAGACAATCGATTGGCCACGATTCGCCCGCGGTCGCTGCTCACCTCACAGTAGAAGTCACTTGGCCATTTCTCCGGGTGCCGTGATTCTGCAAAAATTCACTTCGCACCAGCACTGCCCCATTGCCAACAATAACATTTACCCCTGCCGAGAGCTTTCATTACTCTACAGTATGTTGAATATTGCATGCCAAATTACATGCTTGGTGTTCTCTTATTTTCCAAGCCCGCTTGACGTCTGTCTCCCTTCCGCCTCTCATTATTATGATTCCGAGACTTGACCCTTGTGGCGAGCCGAGCAACTCAACTGACTCGCGCCTTGGCCCAGAAGAGCCAAGCTTGACTTTGGCGTTTGCCATGACTTCAGGATCCGAGGCCATAGAGTCCACTCATCCACAGAACGCGCTTCGACAGCCGTGACGCGCCAGAGTTGCATAAGGCGCATGGCTCGCGGCTACTGAGCGCATCATGGCCAACAGCGTCCCATGTTAAACCACTCAAAAGCCTTGACTGCAAGTTCGTATACTCATCCCATCAATAAACTTCTTCGCCGCATAGACACAATATGTCCACAGGGCTTCGCGGAACGACCACTGGCTCGCCATATCGCACCCCATCGTCTGGCTACTGTCTGGAATCCGACAATGGACCGTCGAACGAGCTCGCCATGGCAGAATGAAACATCACGGATGCTGCCGCAGGTTGAGTCCCCAAATTTTACATTGACCGAACGTGTCCTTCGTGCGGCCTCATGTTTTGAGCGCCACGAACCTGAGAGGAACTAAGCTTCATTATAGTCAGCTGCCTCCCTCGAAAAGCTTATTTGGATGGACACGGCCGATGGGGTTGGCAAGCAAGGACAGGATTCTTAAAGGGAACTGTTGGTCTTCCTCAGGGAACCGCGGGTGTCCAAGTCAATGCCGGTATACCCCGTCTGTGCTAGGCCTGCCATCGAGGTTGTGCGACTTCATCGCATGATGCTTAGACTGCCTCGGGCAGAATTTGCCCATCTCGCCCACGACTCAAGGGGTTTTCCTGCGAACACTTTAGTTCACGCAAACCACTCGTTCCGGGCTCTCGGAAGCGAGTGTAGAATACCACAGCGCGAAGTTGGTCGTACGGGCATTCTGCTGATAGGCTAGGGGCATGATCAGTGATGATATCGGGGTCACCGGACTCATGGTTCACAAGACCGTTTTGTGGCCTTTAAATATTCAGGAATTCAGTGTTCGAGAGTTCTGACCCGACGGACAGGCTGATGAAATATTGTCCATTGTTACCAGTTGCACGTCTGAACCACATGCCTTTGGCAGCAAGTTTCGAGACTTGCAACAACGCCTCGTAGTGCTTACCTTTGAGCCTCCGATGCGTCGAACCGGCGCCGACGCCGAGACCTCCGGCCGGCTGCGGGTAATTCCATCCAACCACAGTCCAGACGTTGGACCGGCCCAGATTGGCTCGTTTTACACGAATCTTGCAGCTGCCACCATGCACTTCTCGTCTAACCTACCGCAGGGCGTTGCATGCCTCGGCATTCGATGCAGATCACTAGAGGATGACTCTACAGCTTTTCGCCAAAGACTGCCCATATAATCACAAGGTACCTCGCAGACGACGCACTTTTCATTTCTCGACGTTCTCATTACTCAAAGACTTGTCTCGCTAAACGGGTATACTATGTTGAACGTAACCCTCAAGAGTCTCGAAGCATCAACATTTGGATATCAGTCGTAATCAATACTTCTCCTCACATCCTCTCAGAAAACATACCCTAGTAGGTGTACCGGAACCCAGGCTGCGCACCCTCCTAGCTTTACAGTCAGCATCGTACATTTCATCCGGTAGTAGATGTGAAGAAAACTCACATCAGAAGCCTCAAGCTCCTTCTCCCCCTTGTCCGCCTTGCGGTTCTCCCGGACAAAGTCAAGACTCAGCAGTCCCACGAGGATCATTGTCAACAAGCTGCACGCAATGCAGGCGTACATGCCGGGGCGGTAATGTGGCTTGTCCTGCTCGCGGAAGAGCAGACTACCCGCAATGCCGCCAATACCGCCAAACGAGACGAGTGTCGCGCTGCAGAAAGCACGCTTCCACTGCCCGCGGATGTTATTGGCCTGGTAGGCCATGACGGCCGGGATGTTCGAGTTGGCGCCGGCGGTCGTCAGGAACACGCCAAAATACCGCACGCCAGCGTTCGGGTGGAAGCCCATAATGGGCAGGCCCACGACGCAGAAGAGCATGTTGATCAGGATCACTGGGCCGCGGAACTTGTACTTGTCGCCGAGCCAGGCGGTGCCGAACATCACGATGCCGGCGAAAACGTACGGAGGCGCGACTGCTCTGAATCAGCACAGCTCATGTCCTCCCACGTTACATGACTTGGGGAAACTTACCGAGACACTGTGCCTTGGCCGTGTCGAAGCCCATGTTGACCTGCAGGATGATGGGAAGGAAGTACGCCAGCGCGTACGTCACCGTGGTCGTGTTGAAGAAGATCATGGCATACGCCCAGATTTTCCAGTCCGTAGCAGCGCCGAGGAATCTTCTCAGGTTGAACGCCGGCATGTGGGCATCTCCACGGTCGCGGTTGACGCGGGCGACGATCCAGGCACGCTCGCGCTCACCCAAGAAGTTCCATGACTGGCGTGACGAGTCGGGGAAGTCGACGAGGAGCCAGTATCCCGCTGCACCAAGGGCGCATGTAAGGACCCCCTCAATGATGAAGATCCATCTCCAGCCTGTCAGTCCCTCGCGACCGTTTAGCTGCATCAGGCCGTAGGCGAGGATACCAGCGAAGGCTGCGGCGACGCAACCGAGAAGGTAGAAAACGGAGTACCTCTTGCCGACCTCATCTGGGATTTCGTCAGCATGATGCCCGGCTTTGGCAGGATCAATCCGACTCACATCTCGTGTACCATGTGCTGAGCAAGTAAACACAGCTAGGGAAGAATCCGGCTTCAAGTATTCCTAGAAGAATTCGGCAAACGTAGAGATGGGAGTAAGTCTGCGAGAAACCCATTCCGATCATGACGGCACCCCAAAGAAGGGTGAGTCCACCAAGGTGAATTCTCGGGCCGATCTTACGGACGATGATAGTCGAGGGCGGCTGGAAGACGATGTACGGGACGAAGAAGAGCAGCGACGCAATGTTCTGTCCATTCGCCCGTTAGTAAAACTCCCACCACAATCAGCACACAGCAATTCGATAGATGCTCACATAGCGGTTGAATAGGTTTAATCTCAATTCCGCCGTCATGCCCGCGATGGCCGCAGCAGACAGGTTCGTCCGGTCCATCAGCGAGACGCAGTACATGGCGCCGACCGTCACGACGAGCCGCCGGTCGATGCGGCGGATGATGCGGCGCTGCTCCTCCTTGGTGAAGCCGCCATCGCTGTCGGCGTCCGCATCGTGCGCGCCGGCGACCGAATTGGACTTGAGGCCGTTGTCGGCGTGCTCGAAGCCGACCTTCTCCGGATCCGAGTCAGCGTAAGCCGCCTTTTCGGGATCAGAGTGTCGGGGATCCATGGTTTCGCGGCGACAGTTTCCCTATCCTCAATCCTACGGCTGATTATCTCTGAGAATGGCAATCAGGAAAGTTCGTCGACGAAGTCAGTCGCCCTGCAGCTGCGAGCCGTGCGTCACTTTCAGTCAAGAGAGGGGGGGCCGGTGGGTGGGCCTCAACGTGCATCACACAAGAGAACAAGTCAAAATAAACTGGAATTCCAGTTGTTTTTGAGTTGGAGCTGGAATGGGACAGGATAGAAAGGTCAATCACGGAGAAGGAGGAGGCTGCATCGGACGACACGACATGGATAAGATATATATACTCGATTGCCCCAAGGACCCAATTCGACTCCTACTAACCTCGCTTCCCCACGAAGCCATCCAACAACCGAAGAGGATACCGGGAAACCTAGATGCGTAACGACAAGACACTTGGACCGCAGTGCCAACATCCCCGCCTTGGTCCAGGAGGGTGGTAGCCACCCTGGATGCTGCCACCGGGGTGTGTTGCTGGCTGCGGGGGAACCAATCAAACTCAAAACAAGACGTGAAGATACCGAGGGTGGCGGCAAATGCCACTTAGCATGAGAGCTTCATCCTGTCACAATGCTCATGTTGAGGCGTGTCCGGATTGGGGCATTAGGAAGTGGGATCTGGAGGGGGATTTGGAGGACATGCGGTTTCGTACAGCTGACGGCCAGAAACACACACGGCACAGAGACGCCGAAGACGGGAGAGAAGCAGATTCAGAGACATACAGATACACGACTAATGCCGGCAGAGACACCGCGCACGTTCCCAGATGGCAATTGGCAATCCCCCAGTCTCTCGATCCCTTTTTTCCAAGGGCTCATGTCATATCGGAATATATGTCCCTGGCCAGGTGGCAGTTTCTTCTTGTTCACGCGGACCACATCCCACATTAGAGGAGGAAAATGGTCGGCATCAATGTCAAATCCGGGGTACGAGAGAAAACGGGTTCGTCCCGGCCTTTAGCTGCGGGGTAGAACGCGCGATGGGATGGGGGAGGGGACTAAATGGAGGAGAGGACGGGGTGAAAGTGGAGAGAGTCTTGTCAGGAGCCGCCTCCATGCTCGCCCCATCTCTTTCGCTCTCTCTCACACACACACAAACAGCCGCTACTTTATCCTTATTCAGCGCAGAAGGCGAGGAGAAACCAAAGCTGAGGTCAAGTGGGAAAAAGCAGAGATGGAGAAGCCGGGGTAACGGGACCTGCCAACGCCCAAGAATGATCCGGCCGACTCGGTATTTGGCGCCGGAGCGGCTTGGCGGCCATGCGATTGGACGGCCTGCCGGTCGATTACACATTTCGGTGTTAGACGCGAAGCTGAGACTACTGTAGTGAGGCACGCAAGCCCGCGCGATGAGACCCGAGAACGTACTAAGCAGCGACATGGCACCTGGATATCTATCTTGCTATATTTTGCTTTTTGATTCCACAGTACTGGAGCTGTGGAAGCACGGGATCGATCAATGGTGAAAACAGTGATGATGATGGGAAACTAAACTACTGGCCCAGTGGGCCGTGGAGGCTGAAGACTCCCAGAGCCGCCAGCTGTCGAAATCGGTGATCTCTGTATTGTATTGTTGTTACTACGGAACTGCGAGAATTTCGCGCGGAGATACGAGACTCGCGAGTCTCGTAACTACAGGTCGCGGACTAATTATTCTATGAATGAGTGCCCCCTGAATTTAATATGCCCCCTTAGGGGTTATTAATACCTACTTAGTATACCCCTGTAGATATTCTTGTGAGTTCTGAATAGTCTCCTTTTTTGTTGTGGGAGTATTATTCTCCTTTATATTAATAATAATAAATACCTACTAAGTTATATAGTTATTATTTATTATTATTAGAAAAAATAGTTAATAACTTCTCTAAATTTTATAATTAGTTAGTACTACCTATTACCTTTATATAAATCTATAGTATAAATAATATTTTACTATACTCTTATTTATTAATTTTTAGCTTCTTTTTTTTACTTTTTTAAATTATTTATAATTATAGGTATATTTTTTTAAAAACTACTAAAAACTTTATATAGTTAATTATTAACTCTTTTTAAATTATTTTACTTTTTATAATAGCTTTTAATGAAACTCTTATACTCTCTACTAAATTAGTTTTTATTAATAAGGTAATTAATAATTTTATTATTAAATTTACCCCCCCTATTAAATTAATTTTAATTAATAAGACTATTCCTAAATTAATTAATAAGAATACTCCTAAGGTTAATAATAAGTATATACTCCCTAAAAATAAGGAGGAAAATAGGGATAAAATTCCTATTAATAAATTTTAGTACTTTTATACTTATTATTTAGTTATTCTAATAAGGTTTCTATAGAAAAATAATATTATTCTATTTATTAAGTAATTAAAGAGGCTAAAGTGAAGTATATTAAGGCTACTAAGGAGAGGAAGAAAAAGGCTATTATTAAGAAAAGTACCCTAAAAACTCTTAAAAAGAAAAGTAGATTTATAAGTAATTCTAGTTTAAGTAACTTAAAGTTTTATAATAATATTAATAATAATACTAAAGAGTATAACTTATACTTTAATTACTTATTATTCTTTATTAAGGGTCTTAGTAAGTTTAGTATATATTATAAGGGGCCTTATAAATACTATTATTATTATATATATAGTAATATTTACTAGAATAGTACTCCTATTATTATTTACTTTTATTAGGAGCTTTATATTCTCTATATTAATTTATATATTTTAAAAATTATATATATTTTAAATTCTTATTTCTTTTCTTAAATTTTACTAATTTTCTATTTTAAGCTATTATAATAAAATAAAATAAATTTTATTATATTATAAGAGTTACTTAAGTAGTTTAAAAAGTTAGTATTAATTCTAAGTAAGTAATTATAATAATAGGGCTTAATAGCTCCTCTCTTATTCCTACTTAAATTACTCTTACTATCCCTATTACCTCTATTATATTTATTATTCTAATTATTCTTATTACCCTAGCTTTTATTAGAGCTACTCTTATTATTATTATACTTACTCCTATTTTTAGAGTATTTCCTACCTTTAGTATTATTATTCCTAATAAAACCTACTTAGAGATTCCTCTTTTTAATAATATTCCTCTATACCTTTTTAGTGGCTTTATTTCTCTTAGTAGTTTTAGTTTCCTATCTCCTGTATTTACTACTCCTACCCTAATTACTCTTATAGTTAGTAGTCTAATTATAATTTCTTATTACTCTCTTAATCTCCTTTTAAGTACTATAATACTTAAGGGCCTAGCTTTATAATTTCTTTATATTATACTTAATATATATAAGTAGGCTACTTATACTAGAGAACTTTTGGGTTACTAAATTTATACTTTTTATAAGTAGTTTCTATTTCTCTTATTATGGGTTATAGCCTAGGTGGAATTTTTTATAGCTTTCTTGGGGGCTTTATACCTATAAATACTCCTAGTTTTCTAGGCTTTAAGTTTATAATAGAGCTCTTATTTTTACTCTCTTATTATTATTCCTTTATTATAAAACTCTTAATTCTATAAAATTATTTATTAATTTTATTTTTTTAGGGATTATTTAATTATATTAATTTTATTTATTTTTCTTTATTCTTTTTAAGTTTAGTTTTTTAAGTACTTTTAAGCTCTTAAGTCTTATTTTAAAGTTCTAATTATACTTAAAAGACTTTAAATAATTATTTTAGAAGTACTTTAATAAGTCTATTAATTATTAACTTAATTAAGGGAGTATAAGAGACCCTTATTTAGTTCTTATGAATTTCCTAATAAAGTTAGTAGTTATATATATTTATATATTTTAGTCTTATTTAGAACTATATAAGTTTTTTTATTATTAATTAAATAATTTAAAAGTTATTATATTAAATATAAATAGTTAGAGTTTTACTCTAAATTAATAGGAAAATTATATAAGATTCTAGTACTAATGGGAGCCTAACTTAGAGTATTATAATAAATTAATTTATAAATAATACCTCCTTTATAATATATAAGAGTATAAGGAATTTAGTCTTAATTATTAAGGTAATTATTATTAATTACTTATTTACCTTTTAGGCTATAATTCTATTAAAGAGTTTTATTATAAAACTCTAAGAGTTCTTATAATTAATTATATTATCTCTAAAATTTATATTTAAAGTTACTTTTAATATATTATTTAAGGTCCCTAGATTTACTTTATACTTAGGGTAGAGGTAATAAGTATTATATAAATATTAGAGAACTTAATTAGTAGCCTTTTAGTATTTTAGGCTTAAGTTTTAATTAAAATAAGTAAATTAACTTATTATAAAAGTAATATCTAGTTTTATTATTACTACTATATATAGAATTATTCCTATTTTATACTAAAAGAGATTTATTTTACTTACTAAGGCTTTATTTTTATATAGGAGAAGCTTAACCTATTCTATAGGAGTTATATTTTTTATATGAGGTTTATAACTTTTAAAGAGGAACTTCTTAACTTTCTTATAGTATATAATTTATAATAATTATAATTATTAAGATACTCTATTATATAGGATTTTAATTCCTAAAAATTACTAGAGAGGCTCTTTACTTTTAAGGTAATACCTCTATTAAAGTCTAGTAATTACTTTCTTTATAAAAGCCTTATATAATTTTAGAAATACTAGAATATAATTATTGATATAGAAGAAGAATATTACCTGTCCCTTTTGTTAATAGTAGTCTTCTCTAGGAATTTAAGAGAAGTTTAGTTTTTTAAGTCCCTTTTCTAGGTAATATTACTAAAGTAATAATAACCTCTAGAGACTATAGAGAGCCTTTTAAAGTCTTAGTATATTCCTAGGTTTTTTATACTTAGGAGGTATTTATATATAAATTTCCTTATTAATTAGTATATATATAAATATATTTATTATATTATATTAGAGAAGCTTAAGATTAAATTAGGCTATAATAATTATAAGAGTATAAAAAGAGGTTCCTATAAGAGTTATTATATATATATTATAAGTATTTTATACTTATTAATTACTTTATATAA
>JAXISO010000275.1:0-53296 GCA_036785465.1 Colletotrichum agaves | reverse complement strand
GGGTGGTCTCGACAGCAGAAGTGACAACGGAGCCAATTGCCTGGGAAGCCGAGCCCTCAGAGCCCCCAACGGACTTGGTGATAAACACGGTGCTGACGCGAGGAGGGAGGCCACTCTCGGCAGGCAGGGTGGTCTCGACAGCAGAAGTGACAACGGAGCCAATTGCCTGGGAAGCCGAGCCCTCAGAGCCCCCAACGGACTTGGTGATAAACACGGTGCTGACGCGAGGAGGGAGGCCACTCTCGGCAGGCAGAGTAGTCTCGACAGCGGATGTGACGACGGAGCCGATTGCCTGAGAAGCAGAGCCTTCCGATCCCTCGAGGGATTTCGTCATGTAAATTGTGCTTACGACGTTGCCGCCAGTGGCATCGGGGATAGTGGTGACGACGGCTGAAGTGGTTGCAGCTGAGCTGGCAACGGCGTCGGCAGAGCTGACAACCTGGGAAGCCTCAGGAGGAACATTAGCAGTCTTGGTGATGTAGATAGTGCTGACGATCTGGCCGCCGGTGGCGTCAGGAACAGTAGTCACCATGGCTGAGGTAGTGAGGGAACCGACAGCCTCAGTTGCAGAGCCACTGACAGCCTCAGACTGAGAAGCAGCAGGTACGTCAGCGGTCTTGGTGATATAGATAGTGCTAATGATCTGGCCGCCGGTGGCGTCAGGAACAGTGGTCACCATGGCTGAGGTAGTGAGGGAACCAACAGCCTCAGTTGCAGAGCCACTGACAGCCTCAGACTGAGAAGCAGCAGGTATGTCAGCAGTCTTGGTGATATAGATCGTTGACACAATTTGTCCGCCAGTAGAATCAGGAACAGTAGTCACCACGGCTGAGGTAGTGAGAGAGCCGACAGCCTCTGACGCAGAGCCGCCAACGGCCTCAGACTGGGAGGCAACAGGAACCTCAGCAGACTTAGTCACATACACGGTGGAGACTATTTGTCGGCCAGTTGCGTCCGTAATAGTGCTAAGAACAGCAGAAGTGGTAACGGCAGAGCTTGCGACAGCATCGGCGGAGGAGACGACCTGAGAAGCCTCAGGGGAACCAGCAGAGCGGGTAACGTAGACCGTAGAAACAATCTGCCCGCCGGTGGCGTCAGGAACAGTGGTGATGACGGCCGATGTCTGGGGAACGGCGGGAGTCTGAGCAGGAGGAGAAGCGGGAGTTGGGATGCCAGTCACGAAGCTCACTCCTCCGGTTCCAACGGTGGCGCCGGCTCCCGGGGGGAGGGTGGTGGTGGTGATGACGCTGCCGCCGTCGTCAATGCTGGTGGGAACGCTGCCGCCGCTGGTAGCTGGAATATCGGGGACAACGACGGTCTGAGTGATGGTTGTTGGCACGGAGACGGTGATGGTGGCGGTGTTCGCGGCGTTCTTGCAAGCAATAAGCTGCGTCTGGCACTGGGTGACGGCGAAGTTCTTTCCGGCGACGCTCTGGCACTGGGTGAACTGCATGTTACAGGCAGCAGAGCAGGCAGACTGGAACTGGCCGAACTGCTGACCACCGACCTTGAAGCCACCCTGCTCGCCTTGCTGAACGGCAGGCGGGGCACCACCGAGACCCGAGATGAAGTTGAAGAAGGTTTGCTGAGAGATGATGATGATCTTGGGCTGCTGGATCAGGGTCACCGGCTCTTGGGTCTGAGTCTTCACGCTCGTGACAACATCCGTAACAGTAACGTTGTTGGAATCGGTAGTGGTGACGGTTGAAACCTCGGTCAAGGTCGTGACGCTAGGAACCGCCGGGATCGAGGTGTTGAGGAAGATACCGCGGGAAGAGGCGGGACCGGCACCGCCAGTGCCCGTGACCAAAGGGGCGGGAAGGATCGAGATGCGGGTCAAGACGGGCTCAGGCTCGGCCTGGCGCTTGTGCTGGCGGGCGAGGCCGAGTTCCGCCAAGAGGCAGACGAGGACAGCGGATTTGAGCAACATGGCGAAGGATCGTGAAGGGCTGTTGTCGAAGATAGCGGTTTGCTAAGTGTTCTTGAGTTGGATCGGTTTTGGTTTCGGAGGGAATGGACAGAAGCAAGGCCCTTCAAGGGTTGAACGGGCGACTAGCACCAGGAAGAGAATGACGAAGTTCAAAGAGAACGAAAAAGAAAGAACTGGTAAGAATGCACCAAGGACGGAGAGCTGAGGCTGCTGAAGCAAAGAAAGACTCGTTGAGAGACGGGAGACGCATCTATCTTTAAAAGCGTTCGTGCCTTGCGCCATAAGCAAGAGGCTCTCTCATGCCAAGCACCACACCCTTCGATGGATTGGGTACACGCCCCCTGAACCAAGCCTACTAGCCTGCCGTAGGACGGGCTGACCATCGATTCGGGTTAGCCATCATGAGACGTTCGGGCAGAGAGCGGACTGACGGCGGGTCCAGGATAGGGGGATGAGCCTATCGTCGTCTGGTGTTTACGATCCTAAGAGAGGGTGGTGGAGGGAGTGGAGGAAGGAGGCCGGGGGCGCGAACGCAGTTATTTCCCTGGCAGGACCACCAAGTGACTGAGAGAAGCAGGCTGACCGTTAGCTTCTATTCAAGTTTCCTGAACAGTCGGCGTGAAGGCTGAAGGCGCCGTTTTTTAGAACGACGGGGGCCGACGGAGGAGATCCACAATGACATGGGTATGGCCCTCAATATCTGTAGGCTCCTTGGACGGAGGTGAGTGCGTAAACGGGATTGTTAGGCCGAAGGCACGTTTTATAGCATACTTGACAGAATGTGCGTCTTGTCTGCCTTTACATTCATATCGTAGCGGAGCTCAATGACTGAGTTTATGGATAGGTAATGAGACGTTTGCGGAATGCAACAGCAACTGTAGATCCAAAAGTATGGTAGGTACGGAAACGCATTGCAACTCGCGATGATCTCCCGTAGCACTCCCGAAAGATCGACAACTGTCTGCCGTTCTCTGTCCTGCCGTCTTTCTCCTCTTTTTTTTCATCCGAACCGTACCAGAGAAAGCCTCCACACGAACGAGGCTAACTCGACCATCTAAATAAGGGCAAACCCCCCGTTTCGCTGAGGGGAAACGCTGGACGTTGTGGATTTGACGGAAGAGAAGGTAGAGGTTCCAGGAAGAAAAACCCGAGCAAAAACTTCTTTGCTCAGGGGAGCCGCTTGAAGGTCTGAATTTCTGGTCCAATGATATCAAGCTTTTGAAAAGGTTCTGCGAGTTTGCTGCATGGCAGTCCAAGAAACCAGCTGGGGGGGTGCAGGAGATGTCAGACGGAGGCTCAGGGGCAGCGATGTGGATGAGTTGAGGTTCAGTTTGAGTGCCCAGAAGAAGGGGGATGGATGGGTGGAAGCGGTGTCCCCTTTGGTAGTTGATGGCGGTAGGTTGACGTCGGGAAGTTGCCGGCGCATGATTTTCCCGGGGGGGGGGGAAGAAGGGAGGATCAGTCGGACCCGACGTCGCCGCCGTAACCCATCGGAGAATTACAGCCAATCGGGAGGGGCTATGCCTCCTGTCGTGATTATATAATGAGCGGCTAAGCCCCACCTGGTCAGTTTGAAGTGCCAACGGCGGCTCCTGGCCCCTTCTTGACCCTTTTCATCCCAAACGTAATTCGCCCCCCCCCCTGACCTGGCTGTTCCTGTTTCAGCTGATCTTCCAAAGGGGAAACTTGGCTACTCGCCCGCGCGTTCCAATGGAATATGTCCAGGGCCACTGCATTTTGGTCTCTCTTGCCCTGTCGCCATGAGGTCTACGTTCCTCGATTTTTTCACCGACAACCCCAGAGCACGTGTTTCTTCCCCCCTCCTGAGCCCAGCTCGCGGACTTTCTCGGCCGGTCGTCGACTCGACCGTCTCCTGGACGAACCTATCCACACATACCGTATACACTCGCTGTGACCAGGTTCCGCACCCCCATGATTCCACTTTTGTTCAAGGTATCGATAGGCTAGATTTAAGAAGGTAGATCTGTTAAGACTGAGCTATCCAATCCAACCCCTATATACATGGATTAGAGCGGAGACCGATCACAGCGAGTGTCTACGGTACCCGATTCATCCATCTGATGTCATGTCGTCCGACTCCCTGGTCCTTGAACCCCTGCACCGGTTTCACAAGGCTAATTGCAGGAGGCGTCTTTCGTGCAGACTTGGGACGGTTGTGGACTTCACCCTTTCGTGATTTCTTCGATGCCATAACACCGATCCTGTCGAATAGCATAGTGGTATGCCGGAGAGATCATCTTAGACTTGAGGGGCGAGTCGCAGCCAACGACTTACTCTCGGACCTCTGGCATTTCAAGAACGTGGTAGCTCGCGGCATATCTACGCGGACATTAACCACTGTAACCTTTCATCAACCCCTTGCTTTCGCCATGGTCTATCCCATCAACGGTCAAGCCCTCCCGCCGGCTCTCTTATAGTCAGCACGATGTTGCTATGATCCGCAGCACCGGGACACGTCAGTGAATAAGGTCTGGCTTGTGCGACCCATGCCGGAGATCGCAGAACTCACTCCACCCCTTGGTTTCGACGCTCTTCCCTTGTTTAAACAATTGATTGTTTAAGATTACGGAAGGGGCCTTCAAGCATTTTTATGAGACTGCTCTTGTAGCATCATCCCAGAAACGGCATGTAGCTCACCAACGGTATCCACTCTTCTCGGCCTGCGAGCTGGACTAAGGTACCTACGAATCCTTCTCTTGGCACTTCATCACGCCAGCTCCGTGATGGATGACTGGTTCTTTCTTCTTTCGTGAATACGACCTCTTTCGACCCTTGGAAATGATGCATCCATACGCGGAGCGCTCTTCTCTCTCATTCGGTCCCGAGACTCCTCAGCTCCATTAGCTGCTAGAGTACTTGCATGCCGAGAATTCAACCGGCCATTCATGACAATTATATCTCTCGAATGGTTGTCGCCGTTAGGATTATCGAGGGCAAGAATGCATGTACTGGAAACCCAAAAGATTGATTAGACCACTGCCGCCCAGGCTTGAGTCACATCTTGATGTTGCCGCGGGCAAGCAGCGCCACCATCACCGGCGCTAAGCTCAGGTTTCCTTGGCTCGGTGTGCCACATAGCTTGGACGAACGGAACTGGAACTTCAGACAGGCTCTGCTTCATCTGAACCTGCAATTACCCTGATGATAACAGCATTAGCAGCTGCACAACAGGGTCTATGGCGATAAAGAAGCTCATGGTGTAGCGATAGAAAACCGTCAAGATATTCCCGCACGTCTTCCCAGCCTGTTTGTGGGAGCGAGCGGGGGCTAGCCCAAACGTCATGCGACCGCCACCGTCAGATTTAGCATTGCGGGAGATTGTCTAGACCCGCGAGACCGACGTCGATTGCTTTTGAAGCCATCAGCCCTGCTGGGGAAGCCAGGCCCTGGTTTGAGTGCGCCGAAGCCTCCTGAGTAAAGGGGCCCGTCTTCTGTAGTCGGAAGTCGGGGAAAAGAGCATGAACTAAGAGTAGGGGTGCCGCTGCGCCCTTTGACGATCTGGTCTGGAACCTCTGCTACTAGTGCGGCCTTTTTTTGTGAAGGGGTATAAAAAGAGACACAGCCTTCTATTACATCATTCTTCGATCCCAGTCCGCGCGGGGTACCGTCCTGTGAGGTACTTCAGTGGCTAAGGCTCTTAGCATCAGGCGTCGAGCGTCCTGCCATCTTGAATGGCGCGATCCACTTCACGCCATCCTCGGGATCCAGCAATGCACCATCTCCGACTGCGTTGCATGTCTTGTTAGTTAGAACCAAAAAGATTAATGTACTCGAAACTCGACCACCTTCCAAGTCGTGTGAACATCGATAGAGACTGCTTCCACCGTTCATAGTGTGTTGGTCCTCGACATGGCTACTCCTTGTATGAGGTGGTACGACCTAGGTCCTTTCATGACTGGCTGTTCCAGGACGACTTAGCGCAGTTGGAGAGTATCATTGCTTCGCAAGCTTGGTCATTGGTGGTAAACACGAATCGCGGAGAAAGTGCATGTGATGTGCACATTGGCTGTGTCGGTATGTGAGAGAACCTCCGCCTCAGAGGCAACCCCAACCAGGCGTCGTCGACTGGAAGCAACGTGTGTCTACCATGTCAAATCAAGTCTAATCCTGAACAATAAGCATGAAACCTTTTCAGTGACTATTTCTTACACCAAGTCAAGTGTAGGACTTTATAGCATGGCGGCAGCTTTGGTCCGCTAATATGAATGCAGTGCTTGGCCAGTAGCCACCCCTATCTTCATCACAGCTAGACCTGTAGAAACTGGCGCTATTTCTTTTTGATGAGTCTTCTCCCGGAACTTTGTCTCTCTCCCCCTTAATTACTGAGATGCTCAGAGGAAACTGTCAAATGTTTAATAATCGGAAACGGGAGGGTTTGATGCTAGGGGCATTAGACTTGTTCCACGTTGAAAGGAAGCAAGAGCGCCAGACACCGGTCGAGGATACTTGGAAGCATTTTCTTCGAATTTTATCGCTCTTTTGCCGTCCGTGAAGCAGTTTCTCAAGAAGAAAGATCTCAGCAGTAAAAGCGCACAGCAAGTTCGCTAAGTTTGACTTATGAACTGGGTGTTCTTAGAAACTTGTCGTTGGGGACTGCTGATTCAGCGGCCTTTGAGCTTGGATGGCTATGGCTTCCTTGGTTAACCATTCAAACGCCTAATATTCATGATATTGAGTAAAGTGACACGAAGAACATTACTGCAGTCCAGAATACAAGACCTCATGCAGTCTACTCCTTAACTCTCAGCTGAACCTCGAATTCTTCATTATATGCAATACCACCTACCACCACCAATCTCCCAGCTCGCTTCATATCCAGATCGAATCGACGGACCACCTAGAAATGACCCAGATTAGCTTGGTACCTTGGACGCCTCGGTTGAACTCACCTCTGGAAGCAGTTTGTACAGTTCCATAATCGCAACGTCCTTCCCCAAGCAAACCCTCGGCCCAATCCCAAAAGCAAAGATGCAAGCCTCCATCTCTTTGATGGTCTCCTTCGTGTTTCCCCCGACCTCCCCTTCCAACCACCTCTCCGGCCGAAAAGCTTCCGGGTCCGGACCGTAAAGCCGCGGATCCCGCTGTACGACGTACGCGTTGGCCGTCATCTCCGTCTCCGCCGGCACCCACGTTCCGTCCACGACTTTTCCCCCGGCCGGCGCCACCCTCGCAAAGAGATTCATCGCCGCAGGGTGCAACCGGATCGACTCCTTGATGCACGCCACGAAGAACGGCAGATGCGCGCGCGTCTCCTCGTACTGCACCGTCGCGCTGAGATGACCTGCTGCGTCGGCCGCTGCGATCTCGGCGCGAGCGCGAGCTAGGGCCGGCGGGTTGGTGACGAGAAAGCGGAGGGTGCTTCCGAGGGTGGTCCCGGTCGTGTCGGCGCCGGCTTGGATCAAGAGCGTGACGTGCGCTCGCTTCTGGGAAGCGGTAAGGGGGTTTCCGTCAAGACGGGCTTCGAGACAGCTGTTGGGGTGTTAAGTTTTCGGCATATTCGCGGAGACTCGTCACACAAGCACGGGCTTACAGCTGCATGAAATCCGGTTTCTCCTGTGAGTACCCTTCCTCTTCGATCCGCCGCTCCCTCTCGGAGACTTGCCTGTCAGCCTGGGCCATCAGGTAGCCCATGCCGACGTCGTCGCGGGAGCTTGGGAGGACGTACTTCCCCCACCAAACCCTCGTGACCCTGTCGCGCAGCCAGCGAAAGCGGTTGACGAAGCCGAAGGAGAAGAGGCCTTGGCGCCAGCTCTGGAGCATATGGCGCTCATCGCGGCTGTTTGTGACGAAGCCCCAAGGGTCAGTGAATGAGACCATCGTCATGATGTCGGCGGCGAATTCGCTGTCATGCTATTCTTAGTGAGAGAAAAAAAAAGAAAAAGGGGATTTATGGGTGAGACGTAAACGTACGCAACTTTGTCGGAGAGGATCACCGTCTCGTTTCTTTCGGCAAATTCAGACATTCGACGAACGAATAGTTGGATGTGGGCGTCGAAGCGCGGTTCCCAGTTGTGCTTGAGGCCGCCGATGGACCACTGGCTGGTGTAAGTGGAGGAGTTCTAGGGGGGCAAATGAAAGAGGACATACCTGAGGGCCGCCGAGGGCTTTCCGTAGAGACTTGTGGGCGTTTCCGTCAATGGTCGTAAAGAGGTGCGGTGGCCCCAAAGAGCCTGTGCCGTAGAAGCGGGATTTGGTGTTGCATTTCGGATCAGAGTAGATATCCTTCAAAGCGGCAGTTTGGGGGAAAAGGAGTAGGGTTGGCGCAACGCGAATTGGTTTATCGACTTAGTCCATCATCAGCCAAACTTGATTGCCAAACTCGGTAGCAAGAGAGGCGTACTTCCGTACTGTTTTGATAGCGAGAGCATCCACTGCGGCTCCAGTTTGAAAACAGAAATGAGAGCGTGGGTTATTGAGAATGATGCGGCATCCCAGGGCCCGTGATACTTGGAAAGAGGATGGAAGTAGAGATTGTAGATTATGCGGAAGATGAGAGCAAGGCATGCCGCAAGAACAGCAACACCTGCGATTAGACTCGGGGACGGTATTTGAATGCTTGCCAAGGCCATGTTTCCAAGTTCACTGGTGACTTGTTTAGATTCACAACACAAAATGAATTCGCCTCTGGAAGCTGGAGTGCTCTTCGGGGGATACCGCACGGGCGACGACAAAGGCCAGGTGAGCAACTGGAAGGAAACCTATCCCGAATTCTCTACCCAGAGGAAAGAACCGCCTATTAATTAAGACTGCGGCTTTATGAGGACCTTGCTAATTACATTTTCGCATCGCCAAGGCATGCCGAGAAAATCCCACTTGCATTCTTCGAATAACACTTCTCCCGACAGAGATCATCAGTCAGCGTAGGGTCTCATCACCATACCGTGTTCGCAGCTCATTGAATGACACAGCGATAACACCGGAAAACTGCATGCTGTGGTGCTACGTCCTGTGGTCTTGGTGCGAGACACCCAGTGAATCCAACCTGAGCGATTGGCCAGGATGATATGCGTGACATGTAGGCGGCGCGGATCTGCCCGCACGAAGCCACAAATGTACAGGCGATCGGTAAACTTATCGTTGTAACGTCTCCTTCACTTGTCAATGAAACCCTCTCGTGCCTTTTGCCACCCAGCCATGTTACATTTTCGCGAGCTACCTGAGAGGTCTGCTCCTCCACTCAAGCTGACGGAATGATATCTGAGTAAAAGCACAGCCGTGAAGATCCAGATTTCTCAGACCAGATGTTCGAAACCTCATACAGTCATTCACCACTTTAAGTATTCATAGATGTCAATGGTCTTTGGTTTGCCCATGGTGTGCTGCTGAATGGCTCTTGTCCAAGGGTCCACGCAGCAGAAACATTAGGTTCAGTGCCAACGTCTTTTGCCAAATAATTGCATCTATCAGTCACTACTTGGCGTCATGCTTCCAAGTTCATGTGTCTCTATACTGAACAGTAGTAGCGGAAGATACAGCCCTCATCATTAATGACTATCCTATAATAGTTATAGGAGTAGAGAGTATCGTCCTCGTTCCACTTCCCAGACCATGATCGCTCTAGCTGCATTGCCAAAAAGTAAAGAAGAAAAAAAACCATAGATAATTATGCTGAACTTCAGACTCTTTCTAAGTGAAATCTTCAAGGTTCGTTCCAGTCCCCTGGAATGCGCAAGTAGTTGAACTAAAGTGACGTCTTAGTAAGCCTCGGAAACATTTCGTCGACTTTCAGTAAGAAACAACACCCCAAATTATCGCCTCAATTCCGTCGAAGCTTTTCCTTATTGATCTCTCTCCTCCCTCCATCATTGTCTCGATTGAAGTCTCGATTGAAACAATTTCTTCCAAACGCCCTGACGAACCTGCAGTACGACTGAAAACCATCACCATGTTTTCCCCTTCCAAAACCCTCAAGATATCCCCAACCATATCATACAAATACTACTTTTCAAAGCCTTCAGCTCCCAGCTTTCCCACCGTACTCTTTCTCCACGGCTTTCCATCCAGCGCATCCGACTTTGCCCCGCAGGCCCAGCATCTCGTGGCTCGCGGATATGGCATAATCGCGCCGGATCTCCTTGGATATGGCGGGACCTCGAAACCAAGTGACCCGCGAGACTATATTTGGCGGACGATGAGCGAACACATCGTCGCCATATTGAACGCAGAGGGTGTCAGTGCTGTGGTTGGCGTCGGCCACGACCTCGGGTCGTGGTTCCTCAGTCGCTTGTACCACTTCCATCCCTCTCGTCTCCAGGGTCTGGTATTCTTAGACGTTGGATATTCTGCCCCTGGTCAGAAATTCGACGTCGAGATGATCAACCGCATGACGAAGGAAATGACTGGCCAAGAGCGGTTCAGATACTGGGATCTGTTCACGGATGATGAAGGGGTTGCATTGATGGACCGGAACGTCGAAAGCGTCGTCTCTCTGATGCATGCATCCCCCGAAGTCATGGCTGCGAATCTTGGGCCTGCCGATAAGGCTAGGGAGTGGGTTGCTGCCGGGCGTGTTGCACAAATGCCTTCTGCTACTGGTGGCGTAGACGGTCAATATTTCCGGGCGAAGGTGGCCCTCTTCAAGGAGGGGGGATGGGTCGGTCCAACGAATTGGTATAGGGCTTTAAGGGATAACATGTCCTGGGACGATGAGAAGAACATGAATCAGGAGCTTGAAGTCCCGGTGTTGGTCATAGGGTGCGGTCGTGACGAGATGACTCTACCAGGGATGCAGGATCAAATGACAAGACCTTGGGCAAGGGCTGGATATCGATTCGAAGTTCTTGATACGGGTCACTGGGCTTTGAATGAGGACCCGGAAGGAACTAACAAGTTGCTGGAGGAATTCCTGAGAGCCATGACATAAGGTCGGACAGGGAGGGGTGAAGGCATTCTCCTTTGGATGGATGGACTCAAGCACTAAAAGTCTAGTAACCCAATAATAATCAAGAGTTTCCCAATAAATAGAGTTTAAAGCTTATTTTAAAATTCTTAGGAATAGTTCTTTAAGTATTTAATAATAGAGTAAAGTTAAAATATTATTAATTTATAAGCTAGGTTTAATGATTATTTATATAGAAAAGTCTCTTTTTTAATATAAAGTTAATAATTCAATAGTAAATTAAATAATTTAAGTAGAAAGTAAAACTAAAGCTTTCATAATATAATTAGAAATTCAACTAATATAAGTAAAATATATAATAACAACTGGGCGGCATACCAATTGAGCCAATGGACCAAAAGATCCGTCAGTTCTAGCACTGCATGCTAGGACTGTGCCGCACACCACTCTTATGGCATCGCGCATCTGTACGTCGCGCGCGATCCTTATAAAATAATACTTTTATAATACTTTATATTATATAATATAATAATAAAGTACTATAAGTAAAATATATTAAGTTTTTAAAAAGAAAATTTTAAAACATTTACTTAATTTATTAGGTTTTATATAAAACTAAAGTCTTAGAATAAGTATTTTAGTAATTATATGAGTTATTATATATTTTTATATAATTAAATATAACTCTTTTCTATTAAATATTACTTATTTTTTAAAACTACTTTATTTAAATAATATATTCTTAATTAAGTTATAAATTACTACTTTATACTATTATAATATATTTTTATAAACTTAGCAAATTATATTAATAAAAGTTTTAATAAAATATATACTAATAAAATAAATACTAATACTACTTAAACTATTTTTCTTATTTAATAGTATTATTATTTAGTATAGAGGCTTTAATATACTATATAACTTACTTTCTATTTTTTAATAGAGAAAGGAGCCTGGTTGGGGGGTTGGGGGGGAAATGCACAAATCCTCCCACGTTGCATAAGACGCCACCCCCCACATAAATCCCTTCACAACCTTGACCCATAGCTCCGATCCTAGCCAACCGACGATCCATTTCGTCACTGATTCGTCTGGGGGCGCACGCGAGTTGACGCCTCCATCCGTTCCCTCTCACTTCCTTCCAACCTCTCGACCCTCTCCTCGTTCACGTAACCGCGCTTCAGAAGACAACCGTTTTGCTGCCCCAATTGACCTAGTTGACTCGTTCAGACGCCGGTGGGAACCAGAGAAAGTATGAGGCATGCTCCTCCGCCGGCTCACACCCGCAGCGGCCCCCCTCCTCCGCTCCGGCGCGATATCATCCCAAGCGCTGCAGCATCGAGCTCGCGCCTTCACCACGACGCGCAACCTCCGAGATGACGGCGCTTCCGCGGCGAACCATTACGAGACCCTGAAAGTCTCGCACAATGCCTCGCCCGCCGAGATCAAGAAGTCCGTAGCCGCACAGATGCCCACCTTGAGTAGGGATTGAGACGGGAAGCTGACGACCCCCAGATCCTTTTACGCCCTCTCCAAAGCCCATCACCCAGACCACAACCCCAACGACCCGAACGCCCCCCGCAAGTTCCACGCAATAGCGGAAGCATACTCCGTCCTCGGCACACCGGCGAAACGCTCAGCCTACGACCGCTCCCTCCCCTCCTCCACCTCGTCGCACGCCCACAGACGCGGCTCCTATCACAGCACGGGTCCTGCCGGTGGGCGCCCCGCATCGGGTCTCTCTCGGCGGCGCACGACCTTCCGCGGCCCGCCGCCGAGCTTCTACCGTTCCGGAGGATGGGGAGAGCAGTCCGCCAAGCGGAGGGCCGCGCACGAGGGGAATAACAGCCCCGGCGCAACGGGCGCGGAGCAAAAGCGTCCGGGGATGGGTTTCGGGCAGGATCCGTATTCGCATACGCGGAGTGCGGATGTGCGACACTTTGATCGGCAGGGACACACGAAGACGCAGGCGCGTCAGGATTACAGGCGTACGCACAGGATCGACGGGCACGAGGTCAGTGTAGGTCCACAGGAGACGTCCGCGGGAGCCTTCTTAGTCGTGAGCGGCATTTTATTCTTCTCGTTTTTCATCCCCTACATATTGTTTGTCGGTCCTAGGAAGAAGGATAAGAAGGCGCAGTAGGTAGACATTGGGAAGAAGCCTAGACACATGCAAGTCCCGTATAGACACGAATCTCACGATCAAGTTAATTCACGATTGTCACGCAAGAGGTCCCGGTCGATCAAACTCAATTACTCCCCGAACTGATCTAACACCAGACAGGAGCCTCCCGAAAATGCGGCCGAGATTGTACTGAAAACTTTTCCTCGTCAAGAATACACGTAAGCGAAAACGGCTTAGCCCTCGAAGGTGAAGCTGGCACCGAGCTTGTGGGTAGCCTGGTCGAGCTTCTGGGTATCAAAGGAGGCACCAAGACCCAGGGTAACACCCTCACGGAGGAGAACGTTGTATGCGAGAGCGGCAACGCCGTTGTTGTTGACCTTGAACTATACGCGGATTCTCGTCAGAAGTCTGCTCTTTCAGGAAGAGATGGGACATAACAAACCTTGGCGAAGGAGACGGGGTCGATGCGGTACTTGCTGGCGACCTCGAGACCGACGTTGTTGCCGGCCTTGGAGTTCCAGGTGGCCTTGGCACCGGCCTCAACCTGGCTGTTGACCTTGTGGTAGTAGGAGGCAGCGAAAACGCTCAGGTTGTCGCTGGCAGTGATGGCAGCAGAGTAGCTGGGGGCCTGGTAGCCGACGGCGGCGGCGTAGCCGGTGACGTTGGCCTTGTTGACATCGTAGCCGGCGGAGGCACCAGCCAGGAAACCCTCGTGGCCGACGACGGCGTCGATGTTGGCGGTGGGGCCCTTCAGGAGGTCGAAGAAGGCACGGCTGTGGAAGTTGGACTGCTTGAAGGTAAGGTTAAACTTAGCACCCTTGTTCGCGGGCTTCTCAGCGGCGGCGGAAGGCAGGAAGGAGAAGACACCCTCAGCCTTGAGGCCCTTGGCCAGGCTGTCAGCGAGCTCAACCTTGGTGTCGAGAGCGGCGGCAGTGTTCCATGTCTGGGTAAGGGTCAGGCCTGCGCGATGGTAGAACATTAGTAAATGTGCGAAACCGGGCTGGACGACTGTCCCGAATGTTAACGGGATGCCGTAAGGCTCTCCGTAAATTCGGCCCAAGCTGAGGCTTAGGTGTTTTAAACGAGTGCGATTTGAATGATTTTGGGTGGTTGCTGTACCGGTAGCCTTGTCGGAGTATTTGCCCTCGATCTGTGTTTGAAACATATTGATTAGCCAAATGTTTTTTTTTTATTGTTATGTGACACTGAGGTCATCCGAAATATTGCGTTCGGCGACAGAAATGGCGCGACTCACAGCTCCGTTAGTGCTCTTCTCGTGGGAGGTCTTGCCGGTGACCTTGAAGGCAACGTTATTGGGCGTGTTGCTCTTGAGCTCGAAGGTGGTGGCAGAGAGGTGGTAGAAGTCCTTGTTGAGAAGCTATCAAGGGTCCAGTGTTAGTTGAGTGATTTCCCGTCGAGAATCACCTCGGTGAGTAACAGACGCAAGAAGCTCTGCGTTTTTCCCGACGAGGGTCCGTGAATACCCGACCAAGGGTCAGATGGAGGGGAGGAAGCGCGTACGTCGTTGGCCGACTTGGCGATATCTCCGAAGTTAGGAACAGCCATTTTGGTTTATTTCAGTGGGAGGACTTTGGGAGGGAAATCGAGTGGACAATGGGAAAGCGCGAGGAGTTGACGAGATGCGACAAGCGAAAAGGCGGGTTGCAGGTGTCCTTTCAGGAGACGTTCTTCTGCTGGGGGCGGAGCTGTTCGAGAAAATGTTTTGGTTGCATCAATTGGTTGACGGGGATTCCCGGCACAATTCGGTCCGGAGGAGCTTGGTCGCGACTGGGTTGCACTAGGCCGAGTTTGGCGACACGTGGGGGATGTGCTATTGGTTTGTTGGGATTACAAGAAGCTCAGATGGGCATTCCTGGGTTCTGAAGGGATGGGTGGATGCTGCTCGCTGGGGTTTGAAGATGCTTAAAGCGACGAGCTGTGTTGTTGCTAGGTCCGTTGCGCAGGTCACTCAAGAGGGCAGATGACGAGATTTATTTGGAAGAAGTCGAAGCGCGAAGTTCCTGTTTGCAGCACACAAAGAAAAGGAGGGCAAAAAAAAGGCTGTGGCTTCCCATCTCACATTGCGTTTGCTCCTATGGCGGCAGGTCTTCCTTTCCTTTCTTTGGGAGACTCACACACTGTGATGTGCAATAGTCGGGCTCAGTCGCTGCGGCTGACCTGAGCCAATCATTTTCTCCGCAACTTGATGGTCTGGTTCCCGGCAATCAATCACTGTCGCACACGAAGCCAGGACAAGTGGTTCCTGACGGGGATATAGAATTGGGGAAGGGCTCAAGGATACCTCATGTCCAATTCCAGACAAACAGTCTGCGACGGGCAAGGTCCTTCTTTGCTGGCTGAGAGGGGTTCTCAGGGGGTTTTTACACGTGACCCTGGCTTCTCGTTAAAAAAAAAAGGGGGAAAAAAAAGAAAAAAAGGGAAAAAAAAAGGGAGAGACAAAAAAAGGCCGACGGCAAACCGTGTCAACAACCACGGTCAACATCATGATGGCAGTCCAATTGAATCAATCGAACCACTTGAGACTCTAAATCTTCGTTGAGCTCTGCCTAACCCAACCCAGGACGCCTCTACCTTAAGCCGCCCGCATTGACGTAAACTGCTAGGATACAGGTATCTCCCTCCTACCTTAACTGCCCCTTTATGCCTCTTCGTACTTTTGTTGGTGAATGGAAATGGCTCTGTCATGCAACGGGTCAGTAATTGCCAAGGCCCTCCTCTCAAGACCAGGTTTTGATATGACTCACCTGCCACTGGGGTCCGTCTGCTTGGACCAAGTGGGTGTCCAGCGCATGACCGTGGAAGCACAATGCGGCGGGAAGTGCTCGTCGAACATAAGACGGTACCAATAGCTATCAGATTTAAAGTATCAGGTCAGCGCAATTTCCAACACAGAATAAGGGAATATTGTCGGCACGTACGCCTCCTTGGTGTCGGGAATGTCGTCGCCCCACTCGGGCTTGGGGTTCTTCATCATCTCATCCGTCACCTGGATCTCGGCGTTGTCCTTGAGAGCGTCGATCCACCCGTAGCCGACACCGTCCGAGAACTGCTCCTTCTGTCTCCACAAGATCTTCTCCGGGAGGTACGGCTCCGCCGAGGGGTCGTCCGAGGTGTCGAACGCCTTACGCAGGATGTACTTTTCGATCTTTTCCTTGGTGATCATCTTGTCCGCGGGGTCGATGTTCATGCACGTCTCGAGGAACTGGAGATAAAGTCAGCACATCTCCTGTCAATCCAGATTGTTCCACTTCACTCACCTCCTTGTCCAAGAAGGGCACACGGGCCTCAAGACCCCAAGCGGAGGTCGACTTGTTGGCTCGCAAGCAGTCTGCAAGATGCAGGTTCTTGACACGGCGGACCGTCTCCTCGTGGAACGCCTTCCTGTCTGGAGCAGCGTGAAAGTAGAGGTAACCACCGAAGATTTCATCACTTCCCTCACCACTGAGCACCATCTTGATGCCCATAGCCTTGATCTTACGGGAAAGGAGGTACATCGGGGTAGAGGCACGGATAGTGGTAACGTCGTATGTTTCGAGGTGGTAGATGACGTCGGACAGAGCGTTAAGACCGTCCTCAATCGTAAAGGTCATGACGTGATGCTTGGTGCCGAGGAACTTGGCCACCTCAAGAGCAGCCTTGTTGTCGGGTGATCCAGGCAGACCAATGGAGAAAGAGTTGAGCTGGGGCAGATAGGTGACCGTCGAAAGCTTGTTGTCGTCGTCGATACCGACCATGCCATCACCGGTCTCGGGGTTCTCAGTCATAGGAAGTGCGCCTCCGTTGGCGTCGAGAGCCGCCTGCTTCAGACGCAGAGTCTCTCTTTGGGCAATTGAAGCGACCAGACTGGAGTCGAGACCACCGGAAAGCAATACACCGTAGGGGACTTCAGCCATAAGTCTCTTCCTGACCGATTTCTCCAGACTTTCGCGGATAGCCTTGAGGTTGACGGGAGTGTCGGGAACCTTGGCAGGGTCCCACCAGCTGGGCTGGTAATATCTTGTGGTCTTGCCAGTGGCAGAGTCGTAAACGTGGCCAGGAGGGAAGGCCTCGATCTTGTCGCAGACGGAGTGGAGGCACTTGAGCTCGGAAGCAAAGTAAACGGCATCGGGCTCTTTTGAGGACCAGCCCTGGTAGAGGGTGGTGATGCCGATAGGGTCGCGGGCGGCGATGGTGCGGTCCTTCTTCTTGTCGTACAGAACCCAGGAGAACATGCCATCGAGGTGCTTCGGGGCGTCGAGATCGTACTCCTCGTACTGTTATATTCCGTTAGACTGTCATATCTGTCTGACTGCGAACGCGTGACTCACCAAAGGAATGACGACTTCGCAGTCAGAGCCGGTCTTGAAGTTGTACTTGTGCTTCAGAGCCTTGCGGATCAGACGATGGTTGTAGATTTCTCCGTTGACGGCGAGGATGATGCTCTCGTCATCGTTGGTAAGGGGCTGGGCGCCAGACTCTGGAGGCGCGGTCAGCCATTGACTACTGAGGGTTGATGGAGCGTGACTTACCGACGCCGACAATGCTGAGACGCTCATGGCACAGAACTACGCAGAACGGTCATTTAGTCTAAACATAGAAGATTTGATGGCGGTTGACATACTCGTGTGGTTGGCAATAACGTTGCCGCCTGGATTGAAACGGTGGTAAGTTTTCTACTGTTGCGACCAGCCTAGCAGTGACTCAGAACTCACTCCAATCGGGACCGCGGTGACGGATACTATACGGTATAAAGTTAATTGAAGCGCCAAACCCTCAGGAATCGTTCTACTTACGCCTTGGCTAGCTTCAGGGCCGTCGGCTTGAATTTTTGGACGTCGGGATGACTGCGCGCAAATGGTCAGTCGCGTCGTCCTTCAAAAACTCATGGCGGGGTTGGAATTTGGAGGGGGAGCTCAATTGCCCCTCCACCGCGCCGATGTAGGGACGGTCTCGCGGGCTGGGCGACGTACCGGTGACAGGCGAAAATACCACACATGTTTGCGGTCTCGAACTGCTCTTGGGTATAGGTTTGTGTTGGGAGGGAAAACCACGAGCTCGAGATCTAAAAGCTGAAAAGAAGAGACCGCGGCAAAATAAATACGGAGCAAAGAGGTGGGAGGCGGACGGAGGAGAGTGGGAGCGGAACGAATTATGACTCTTCTTGTGCTTCCACCCAGTTTTTATTTTTATTTTTGTTCCAGTATGTTATGGCTCGCTCTGCCTTCTCCTGATACAATGGCAGTCCTTGCCCCTAGCATTTACCCAGGCCGTCGGCAAGCAACCCGACCAGCCCTGGCGGTGCGCATGCCGTCCCTGGGCCGTCGTCGATAAGATGAGGTACTCCGAATTTACCTCTGCCATTTTGATTGTATTTCAAGGGGGAAAGAAAAGTGTCTTTAGTAACTGACACCCGCACGACACGGTAATCTAAGACGCTGCGCTAGTATGACGCAGCTGTCCCCTGGGCCGATCTCGGCCTCTGCGACAGTTGGGGTCCTGGCCACTCAGAATCCAACAGTTTGCCAATTACCTAACCTGCCCGACTGATAAGAAACCCAAACCCTCCTGGCTGACCAACAGGACTGCGAGTGTGTGTCTTCGCTTTTTGGTAATGCGACCGCTCCCTGGCTGTGGACAGACGTATTACTCGTCGCTACACAGTACCGTCAGGGTTCCAGGTATTTGGTACCAAGCAAAGCTGTGGTGGAGACGACTCCTCCGAATCTCAGCCTCCCTTGCCCACCCAGCTCAAGTGTCCGGGTTTGTTATTTCCGGCCAAGAATATCCACTACAACGGCTGGCGACGGTTAGTTACATGACGCCCTTCACCGCGGACCGACGGATGTGGTACAATATGTGAAGAGTCACAGCACGTAGACCGCGCCTGCATCCTCTATCCGTACATGTCGATTCGCCTTCCAGTTGCCATCACGCTTTGTACATCTGTGCCCTTCGCAGGTATTTCGTGATGATCCCTCTTTCTTTTAAAGCAGACTACGTCTAGGCTCTTCCTGTATTGTCCCTCTGGCGTTACCTGCTCTCAAATTCCTGGTGTAGCGTCGTCAACTCGTCCCAAAGCAGAGAAGCAAACCTTATGGTATTCCCTAAACGCCGAAGTCATGCCCCCAGAACGACGTTGAGATCTTGTGACTCTATCTACCCCTTCTAGGGAGCCGGGTTCTCTCTCACAACGCGCTTGATGCGCTTCTCGTATTCCGCCTTGTCTTTCTTGAAGAGACTGTACGCCTCTGCCTGTGCCGGCGACTCAGGGTTGGGATCATCCAGCAGGTTTTGAATTCCGAGCAAAATTTGCTTGACCGTAATGGCAGGTTTCCAAGCCTCTTCTTCGTTCAAAATCGACAGGCAGACTGTGCCGGAGGGGTAAACATTCGGGTGGAACAGAGGTGGGACGAACTTGCCTGTATATCCTGTGTCAGCTTCAAGACCTGGGCCAAAAGATAGTTGAGTAACTCACACTTGGGAGGCTTCGTGGGGTACTCTGTTGATCAATCGTCGTCAGCAAAGGCCGTTAAAGTCGAACACAGGTCAACTTACCCTCAGGAAATGTGATGGTAAGCTTGAATAGTCCGCCCTCCCAGATCGTCTTCTCTTTGCCGGGGATACCGCAGTCCCAAACCTTCAGGTCGAGCGTTCCTTGGGCATTCCGCTGAGGCTTTGCGAAGAAGCCAAAGGGGTGGTCCTTCCGCCACTGCTTGCTAGGACACGTTAGTTGAGATGGTAATCGATGTTCGTATTCGGAGAATCGTACCGCTCCTCCTGAAGTCTGTTCTGGCAAAGCGCCATCGTGATGTGATTCCCTCGTCGTCAAGTGATTGCAGTTGTCAATGGCTGAGATTGTCTCCCTTCGTCGTTACGATGCGATGTCAGTTAGTGAGCTTCGGGCCGGCGCTTGGTCGCGTGCGGATAATATCTTCGCTCAGAAACGAAGATTCCGGACTGTGAAGATAGATTGCGGACCACCGCTGGTTGTGGTCTGTGGCAAGGCTGTCGAATTCCGAGAGCGGTGGTTTCTGATGGTAATCCGTCAGGAGGCGTTCGCTCCAATTGTCGCTAGGCAAGGCCTTCGCTTCGCAGTTGCCTCACTGATACGCCGGCCGCCTCAGTTGGAAGGCGGTGGAACTTTTCGGGGTCGCTTGTAGGTACGTACCTCACGGCTGCCACCCAATGCAGAGCGGTAAGTCAAATGGTTGAGTTGACGAATAGGAATGACCCCCGCCTAAGTAGTTGAACCACGGCTCGGTAAGGTAGGTAAGGTAGCGCGGGGTGCTGGGAATCTGGCGTGGGGCATGCCGATAGACCTGCCCAGATGCAAGTTAAGGAGCTTCAGGCCCGATTCCTCGGCTTTCATCTGACAGTCCGCCTTTCTGCACTCGTACAAAGCAATCATCCCAGCCCTGTGCGACTTTGCATCTGCTCCCCAGTCTCTACACGCTTGTCCGATTGCCTGCAGTGCTTCTTGGTTCTAGGCTGTCATCGACGCAGTCTGGCTACACCCCTGGCGACTCCTTGTCCAACGTTGTCTATATTTTTGATCAAAGAATCCGTTGGTTCGCGCATCTGGGATTCCATTCTTTCCTGCATTCCACTTGCGCATACCATATTCTGTCTCACAGGAGTATCAATAACTTCCTATCACCATGGAGAAAGAGGCTGGACCGGGCGACTCAGCCAAACCCGATGAGACGAAGAACGCTGCGCCTGCAGTCAAGGAGAAGCCGATTGAAGTAATGGAGGATGTACCGGATCCCGACGAGGATGATTTGGACGATCTTGATGGTACGGTTTGCTATTTCGATCGTTGTCGGGAATGGAGCTGGTGCTGACTCTGCCAGACATGCTCGACGAGTTTTCGGCGGTGAAGGTGGATGCTAAGAAACCGGAAGCGCCAACTCCTGCAGCTGCTCCTGCAGCCGCTGGACCTGGTAGACCTGCGGCGGTCGAAAATGAGGCGGAGGACAAGAGCTTGGAAGACATGCTTTCTTCCGATGACTTTGCGAAGCAGCTCCAAGCTGGCATGGCGGACCTGATCGGAGAGCTAGAGAAAAACGTAACATCACCAGAGTTCATCAAATCCGTTAGACCGGGTCGACTAACAATCAACTAGCCTGAAATGCAAGCGCAATTCGACGACATGTTTACGCAGATCAACTCTATGGCGCAAGAAACCGACTCGTCGCAGCCACCAGCATCAACGTCAGCACCACCACCAAAGCCATCTCCATCTTCTGCTAGCAAGACAGCGGCCTCGGACCCTATTGCAGATGGTTCGTTCCAGGAAACCATCAAAAAGACAATGGAGCGGATGCGGGCGTCAGGCGAACAGGCTACAGCTGCGGCTGCTGAATCATCTACAGAAGACTTCCTCGCCGAGATGATGAAGCAGCTTGGCGACGGTAACATGGATGGAGCGGGCAGCGAGGAGGAGTTCTCCAAGATGCTGATGGGCATGATGGAACAGCTTACCAACAAGGAGATCTTGTACGAACCTATGAAGGAGCTGCACACCAAGTTCCCTGAGTGGTTGGAGAAGAATAGCGAAAAGACCCCGGCGGAAGACCTGAAGCGATATGAGGAGCAACAGGCTTTGGTCAAGGAGATCGTAGCCAAGTTCGAGGAGAAGACTTACGCAGACTCTAATGCGGCGGATAGAGAATACATCGTGGACAGGATGCAAAGGGCAAGTCCACGGACCTCGCACAAAAGTCGGCGCCGCTAACGTGACACAGATGCAAGCCGCCGGATCACCGCCGTCGGACTTGGTTGGAGATATGCCGTCGGCACAAGAAGCGTTCAATGCAGATGAAAGCTGCAACCCGCAATAATTGGAGTGATCGGAAGCTCACTGCGCGAGATCTCAGCTGTATTCGCAAGCAGCTCATAAGTTCATCTGGGCTCTGTAGCCGTACGAGAGCCATTCATATACCATACGCCATCCTTACTAGTTGGTCAACGCCTAGAGCAATTCGTGATCCCAGTGCCATTATTGTCCCAAACTCCAGAATGCAAACATGCTCATCCTTAGTATCCCGGCCTGAATTTCACGCAGTTTACCCAAGTCTATCATGACATATCCATGTCCTGGGACGAGGTATCTGGTTGGCTGCTTTCTGCTGATACTAAACTCATAAAGAGCTCGTCATAGTCTTCGTCATCGGAAAGATTGTATGGATCTGACTCTGATGATCGCTGTGCATTCGACGATTGGCTGTAGGACGAAAGCAATGCGTCGAGCTCTGCTTGTTCCTCCTGTGCAATTGCATCGACTATCATGTCGTCAACGTCATCGGGTGTCCCCAGGACTTGGCCCTTAGCTAGAGCCGCGGCATCTTCGATGTCTGCTTCAGAGTACATCGCGTCTCCCTCGAGTTGCTTGGCCTGGAAACGTCGTCGCACGTCGCGATCCCAATCAGACTTCAAGAGCTGTACACCGGTCAGTAACTCCCGCAGGTTACAAGCAACAGCGAAACACTAACTGTGCCCTCCATGTCCCGCCTTTGGTATGTCTTGTCATCCTGGCGCTGCCTGACGTTCTGAAGAAATGCCTTGCGGCGATTCTCCTGCACATTCTCGCGTCTCCGAACTACGGGATTCGGCCTCGTCGGTCGCGATGCATACTTGGACTTTGGCGCGGGAATAGGCGAAGACTGTGTTTGGCGGACGGAGTTGTCATTGATTGGGGAGAGTGGCGACGATGCGCGAATCGGTGATGAGGAAAGAGGCGACGGAACAGAGGGCTTGAAGTTGAAAGAAGTCCGCTCGTTGAATACGGAGACGGGATCGGCGACGGAAAACATGTTGTCTTTGCTGTCCGGCGTTCTGTTCTGTCGCATGGAGGTGGTGGCTATCAACACGTAGGGTACCGGTGGTGGGATGAAGGCGCGTTGGTGTTGGTGCAATGTCTAGCAGTCGCGCTTATTGCTCTTTGCTTAATTGATAGATGGACGCGACTCGGACGCGGTCTGACCTAGGTAAGGTACCTTACCTTACCTTATACCAATGTAGCGCCACATACGTGTGGCTTGCGTATCAACACGTGAAGATCCACTTAACAGAAAAGACGCCCCAATGGAACCGGGCCGTGTGACTTCATGCAGTTCAACAACAGCAGGCCCAGACCCTTCCTCCCCGGCGGTTCCCGAACGGACACCGAAGCAGGGATCGACCAACCATCCCTTGGACTGGACGATTCCACTATCTGCAGCGATACCGACTACGGCCTCGAGACCGCTCTCAGGAAAAAAAGAAAAAAAATTATCTACGCGACACGTAGAATGACAGTCGCCGCGGACTGTTCTTGCGATCGTCAGAATATTGGCAGCTGGCCAGCGTCCCGATGAAAGCCTTTTCCGTTTTCTCGCCATCCTTGCGCCGGCTTACCACTCAACCATTATGGACCTGCTCCAGCTGTCGTGCCGGCTCATTGGCACAACCTAGCAGGGCGACGCAACGGAGATTCGCCAACTGCAGCGCTCGTGGGTTTTCATCGACGTCGTACAGGGCCTCGGCTGGGAGGACGCCACCAAAAGTCGGCCGGAAGGGTGGTCGTGTGTTACTTCTCGCCTCCGGAGGTGGTGCTGCGGCAGCGAGCGTTCTCGCTTTTACGGATGACGTTAAGCATGGTTATGAAGCGGCGGAACGTGCTGGTCGGGTTGCTGCTGCTTTAGCAGTATGCATCAATGAGTACGAGAGCCTCTGGACGAAGCCAGATTAGAGTCTTGCCATGGCTAATCCTGCTGCAGCTACCGAACGACCTTGAATCGACAGGAGCATATCGAGGATCCCGAGTTCCAGTCGAAGATACTCAAGGACTGTCACCAACGATGCGCCGATCGGACGCTAAAGGTTCTGGAAAAGAATGGTGGCATCTTCATCAAGCTGGGCCAGCACTTGGTACGATTCCTATTCATTCATACACCATCCTACATCTAAAGCTGGAGCTGATATCGTGATAGAGTGCGATGAACTACCTCCTCCCATCTGAATGGACGAACACCTTTATCCCATTACAAGACAAGTGCCCCGTGTCCTCATTCGAATCGATCGAAGAGATGTTTCGAACGGATACAGGGAAGGAGTTATGGGACCACTTCTCCGAATTCTCAAGCGAACCGATTGGTGCCGCCTCCCTCGCGCAAGTGCACATCGCAACTGTTAAGGAAACGGGCATGAAGGTTGCCGTCAAAGTGCAGCACCCAAATTTAAGTCAATGGGCTCCCTTGGACCTGGCCTTGACACGATTTACATTCTCGACACTAAAGCGCTTCTTCCCCGATTACGACCTCGAATGGTTATCCTCTGAGATGGATGTATCGTTGCCCAAAGAATTGGACTTCAGGGAGGAGGCTCACAACGCGATTCGTACTAAGAAGCACTTTGCCAAACTTCCAGAACATCCTCTGGTTGTTCCCGATGTTCTCTGGGCCAAGCAGCGTATCCTGGTAATGCGGCAAGAGTCGGGTGCCCGTCTCGATGATCTCGAATACATCGACGCCAACGGCATCGACAGGGATGAGGTTTCGGCCTGTCTAGCGCGTATCTTCAACGAAATGATCTTCGGCCATGATGCCCCCCTCCACTGCGATCCTCACGGGGGCAACCTCGCGATCCGGAAGAACGAGTCCCGTCGCGGTCTGCGTGGCGGTCATAACTTCGACATCATCCTCTACGACCACGGCCTCTACCGCGACATTCCTCGCGATCTGCAGAGATCCTATGCCAAGATGTGGCTTGCAGTGATCGACGGCGATATGAAGCGCATGCGCAAATACGCCAAGGAAGTCGCCAACATCAACGACGACCAATTCCCACTCTTTGCCTCTGCCATTACGGGCCGCGACTGGAGCGTCCTGAACAGCAAGGGATCCGTCTTGCGAACCCGTACGGATGACGAGAAGAAAGAGATGGGCGAAGCTCTCCAGGAAGGCCTGCTTGCTGATCTTGTCAAACTGCTTGGTCAAGTGCCCCGTATCATTCTGCTCATCCTCAAGACGAACGATCTCACGCGTAGTTTGGACGAAAATTTGCACACCCGCCGAGGTCCCATCCGCTCATTCATGATTCTCGCTCGATACTGCACACGCACGGTCTTCGAAGAACAGTTGGAAGAGTTGAGCCAGCGCGGTTCGCTGTTGTGGCCGCCAAATACTTTCCGCCTGGCATCGGCCTGGGTCGGATTTCTCAGGGTCGAGTTTAAGCTTGGGGCCTTTGAGCTGTGGCTTAGCTTCAAAAGGGTGTTGGGGCTCAAGGGCGCGGAGTTTTCGGCTCCTGGCATATGATGGTTTTTATACCTGACTAGACGTAGAGACTTGTTGGTATCGCGGTACTCATTCACACATCGGATCCAGCCCCGCTAAGAAGCCTCTCACGACACGACCAACGACCAATCTATTGGGATAACACGCGTCCCTATATACCGTTTTTAGCTCACTAGATCAGCTTAGAAACCATCCACCCAGCCTGTGACATACATAGTTTATGCCATGATTGGCCTGTCACCGGCCCCGAATTTAATCAATGTGACTTTGTATATTAATATGTAGAAGGAACCGTATCAGTGGATGAGGCAACTGAATAAGGAGGGTTAGATGTCGTCTGAATTTGTTTTACACAAATATCGTCCAGCAATCTTGATATACTTCACCAAATGGAATGACAGGTTTGTTATAATGATCTGATTGAATGCTTGAGTACCACAGGTTATTATTAATCACTACGATACTTTCACAGAACTTGACCAAATCTTCCACTCATACTCCTTATGGCAGTCCCTGAGTTGTACTCGGTCTCCAAACATGATCCCAAAATTCAAACGCTCTCGCTTTACATGTTGTCAAGACGCTCCTTGGCGGACTGCTTGGCCTCCTCAGAAACATTGGGGTTCTTCATGGTGCTAAATGAAATTGGATTCAGCCACTGATATTCTTCGGGATGAGTAAGCCACTTACGCCTTAAGACCACCAGCAACATTGCCAGGGTTCTTATCTTCGTTGTCTCCCGCCTTGGGAACATCACCACCGTTGAACTCGTTCTCGAGAATGTTCTTGGAGTTCTGCTTGGACTCCTCGGAAGTGTTGGGGTTGTTGATGTTGGCCTTGTGGCCGCCAGCGATCTGAGCGTCGGTAGGCATGTTGATGGTTAGCTGAATTGGATGTTTATTGAAAAGAGGTTGGTGAGTTGCTAAGCGTAAACTGTGGTGAGTGATTGAGAGTTGGTTGTGATGATGAGAGTCGGGAAAAAACCCAGGTTTGAGCCGGAGGATTACTCTCTTCTTATACAACTTCCTACGATATTGAAGGTCCGGCGTCGCGTGTGTTCTCTGGGTCGAAACGGTTAGAGAGCTGGCTGAGAGACAAAGCTCACAAGTCAGCTGACCCCTCAGCTGGATCACGACACAAACAACAATGGCACGCGGGTAGCGGACGATTGGGATGTAATCATGTCATCATTGACTTCTCCTCAATCTTTCATCGGCACATGGCGTTTGCTCGCCTGTCTCTCGCATGAGATCCCCGTCAAACCGCACATTTCAGGTACGCAACCGGCCCCCCCAACCCCCAACCCCTGCCGGCAAAATGCTGAGCCAACACCCAAGCGGTCAAAACCGTGATGCCGCTTTCACCCGCTGGCTATTTTTCTTTTCTCGATCATCAACCACAAGTCCGGATGGGATTCATCAAGTCATGACGTGTTGGGGCTCTCAGAATAAACGCCTGAGCTACGGGATCGAGATGGCAGGGTCGTCGTCGAAGTCGGTGCGTGGCTTTTCCCATTGTTTCTCTTTCTCCTTTGCCCTCGTCTCTAAGCTCAGAACGAACCAAGCGTGGTTACATGCTTGGATGGACGACTGCCGCAAGGGGTAAGATAGTCCAAGTGGGAGCAGATGTGGGGGAATTGAGTTGATTGAGGCACAAGCTTGTGTGTGTGTGTGTGTGTGTGACAGTGCCGCGTGGTTAGAGGTGACGGAGGTCTCAGTTAGGGATACCACTACTCCAGCCCTACGAATCCTTACGATGTTACACCTGTCACATTAACGGGTATTCACTGGCGGAAGCACAGCACACTAGTGGGACTTCGGACCAGGCGGGACAGGCACCGTCCGTGACATGACCCCTTCACATCTCCCGATCGACGAGGTGGGACGGGGTGAGATCACCCGATGAGGTCAGCTAGTCCGAGGCGAGATGAAGCTCCTGCAGTCGATAATGCGGGGCTTGTGCGGGTTAGGGAGAAGGCGCAACTGGCTGCAATGGATCGAAGGAATGTGCGAGATGGTGTTTCCGGAGAGGGTCTAGAAATCGAACTTGGCCGGGCCAAGGCGTTCCACCCAGCCTCCCCTGGCTGGGGTATTGTTTGTCTGTGATGCGGTTCTGCGATTCGTCGCTGCCATGCTTGGAATTGATCAGCAGAATAAGAAAGAGGAGATCAATGCTTGACGTAGTGTATCTGGCTATTGCTCACGTCTGGCCTCCTAGTCCAGGGGGCTCAAAGGAATGGATATGTGCTTCGGAGCAAATTATTTGAGCAATTGAACAATCGAACAATTCTGGTTTGTAAATCATGCTGTTTTACACAGACAGACGAATGGGAAACACAAAATGGACAACTTTATCCGTCTAAAAACAACTCCATGGGACGACTCGTCCCTGCATTGGCAGCTGACTTGCAAGCACAAACCCTCCCCAAGCGCCATCAACCCCGCGGGATGCCAAGTCCCAGATCGGCATCTCAGATGGGAATCTTCCATTCCGCACATGAGAATTGCGCCACGGAGCCAGTCTAAAACCGGCCAATGATCAAAGCATCGGACCTGTAGGTGCGTGCCTGGCTCACGGATTTGCGGGGGAAAGAAGACGCGAGTAGATGCGTACGCGCGGTGCATATGGTTTCGAGCAAAAGCCTCCCACCATGACGGACGGCGCTGAGGCAAGTCATACTAATGTGTTCTGCCCCACTAGCTCGCGGCGGTGATGATTCATCGAAGCCTCAATTGGAGTCATGATGTCAATGACACCAAGCCCGCCAAGACAGATATGCACCTTTTGGGGGAAAGCACAGACGTCTGACGGCTGGAGCCTTGGTTCCGGAGAACGCAAGCGTTTTGATGCTGATCATTGGGGAAAGGAGTGCCATGTCTGGAGGAAGGGAACTGAGAAAGATAGATATCTAGAACGCTCTGCTGCTTTCGCAGCCTTTCTCTTCTGCGGACTGACACT
Organism: Colletotrichum agaves; assembly: GCA_036785465.1. Classification (NCBI taxonomy): domain Eukaryota; kingdom Fungi; phylum Ascomycota; class Sordariomycetes; order Glomerellales; family Glomerellaceae; genus Colletotrichum; species Colletotrichum agaves. The sequence goes on along the minus strand of JAXISO010000275.1, from coordinate 25,145 downwards.
TGCGAACCTGGATTTTGTCAACCGGAAACAATCTGGCATGCAAGCGTGCAAACGCACTAGCGTCTATAAGGTAGCCGGCCGGAACGGGTTGGGACAAGGTGCGCTCGAGTGTCGATGAGTCGGGAGTTGTTGTTGTATTGTGCTGGTCGAGCAACACGAGCTTCCCTTGAAACCGGCTTGAGCCGTGATGCTGGAAATCGGTCGTGAATTTCATCTGTGTTAGATGAGTTGGGCAGCCACAGGCAACCTTGCACGAGCCGCAGTGCGGAAAGAAGTATTCAGTCTTGCCAGCGTACGACGAAAAAGACCGGCCCGCCTCCTGAATCTTGTCAGCCACCGAGGCCGATGTGGTCTAGAACACGGTTAATCCATTAGACTCGAATTCAGACTCAGAGGACATACTTAACAGCCGCAAGTCGACAAGAGCTTCGACCGGCGCTTATGTGACTTTGAAGTCCTGCATCATGACTGGATGAGGTGCTATATAATACTCGTAAATTGCCGTTATCCAACGCAGCTCGTATCCGCAGAGTGGCTTATTCTTCGATTTCCGTCGGAAGAAAGTCCATGGGCGGAAAGTCCGAAGAGGTATCTCTGTGGCGTTGATGTCGCGTGCAGTTGTGAACGCTTTCGTCTGCCAAGGGTGGCCTCTCGTCGAGATAAGCTCTTTTGTGGCCGAGGCTATCACGATTTGAAATGCATCATTCAGGCGAACCGGGGAAACCCACCATGGGATTTCAGCGCATGGCGCTAAGATGATGTCGGTGTGGAACCGGTGAAGTCAGCCGCTCGGCTAGTGACCCCGCGGTAACCCCTGAAAGGGCCACCCCATTCGCGACTCCCGTCCAATCACATCCCTTCCGGCGGCTGTCAAAGACGGAAAGCCCCAGCACAGCCACGCGGCTGGTGGGGCTCCCCCTGTTCATCCCGCGCCCTCGATCCGACTTCACTCCATCACATCAGGCATCCCGGGACCACGGACTACTTACACGAAAGGCTCTATCAAAACTCACAATTACTTCAGCCTCGCCATTGTGAGGCCCGCTTCAGCTCGGGTAACCCCATCGGATTTTCGTCAAGGCTGGTAGAGCTGAAAAACAAAAAAAGAAAATGTCATCACCGGATGCGGACGCAAGGCCAGCGGCCATCAACTATGTCGCGGGCTTCCTGCTGGTCGGACTAGCATGGGGCTTCACGACGCCCTTCATCCGCCGCGCGGCCAAGGACCACAACCCGCCGTCGCACCCGATCCTCGAGAGCGATGGTGTCAAGTCGAGCTGGATCAAGAGCCGTCTGTACGGTGCCTTCTTTGGCGTCGTCGACCTCTTGCGCAACCCGCGGTATGCCGTGCCGCTACTGATTAACCTGACGGGGAGCGTGTGGTTCTTCCTGCTCATCGGACAGGCTGGTACGTCTCTCAAATTTTCTCGTGTCCAGCACGTGCGCGGGGCGTGGGGAGAAGGAGGAATTCGTTGACGAAATTGCCCAGAACTGAGTCTGACGGTCCCGATCGTCAACACCCTGGCCTTCCTCTTTACCGTTATTGCAGAATGGTGGGTTGAGAAGAAGGTTATCAGTAGAGGTGAGTCCTTGCGATATCTCGGTGCGTGTGGTTGAGTAAGATGCTAAATCTTTTTCCCCATCAGACACCATGCTTGGAATGGTGCTGTCTCTTTCCGGCATAGCGTTATGTGTCCACAGCAAGAATAGGTATTGACATCGTTCTTCGTTGGTTGGTGGGAGCGTTAGCCGGGCACATGGCCAAACCTTCACGCACGCGCTTGTTTCTTTTGGATCGTTACCGTGTGTCCCATGTTTCGGGCATCTGCGCGGGGAATGTTCGAAGGGATTTGGAGGCCGTATCGTAGAAGTGTTAGTATATTGATATTGACACATTGAAGCGAACAAAACCTTTGCGCCTGGCAGTCAATGTCTTCCAAATGCTCCTTGATGCAACTGTCTCTTCCAGTGTCTCTGTTATATGTATTCCACTAAGTAAAACCAATTCTTAAGACGGATCAAGTGGCCAGCCACAAGTTTCTTGATACTATTAACTGAATGAATCCGAGGCTGAAATCAACTCGCTTCTCGCATATGTGGTATTCTCCATGCGCCGTTTAATACAGAATTACACCGGGATGCTGGTACTATCATGAACCCTTCATAATTTCGTCAAACATCCGCAAACATCCGTTCTGGTCAAGCAAAGTCGCATAGGGGTCTACTGCCGTCGCGCACGAAGCCAGCGCTGTACACTTTGTAGGTTGGGGTCCTCAGCCGTCCAGCGGCCCATCGAGTGATCCGAGGTCAGCAACGCATTATAGATGGTCTGGTCCGTGATCACAGTGAGTTCCTGGATTGCCTCGTGTTAGTTGCATTCCTTCCGCAGAAACATCTCAAGAATCCGGTCCGCGGGGGCGCAGCAACGTACAACTCTCAACTGCTGGTCACACGCCCTCAAGTGGGCTTGGTTTCTCCCATTCGGCCTTCCACCCTGCAGAATGCTGTCCCGGTTGCCAACCCAGCGCTGCGCGGCAGCCTGGCGTAGATAGATCTTCTGGCATTCGTGCCGTCTCGCAACGGCGTCGAGGAGACACCTGCTTCCACCGGTTAGCCTCCCTGCGCCGGCGGCAGGTACAGGAGCGAAAAGACTGACTGCTTCAGTTCCGCCTTTTCCTGCTCAAGCGGCCCGCCGCTTGCCTGCGGAACAGTGGTGTCGGCCGCGCAGTTGAGAATATGCTGGCCGTCGAGTGCGCACTGTCGTAGGGCGGCCCAGCCCTCGGTGTAGTAGTCCTCCATGTTCGCGGGTTCGGTGGGCGCGGCCGCGATATAGTATTGAAGGGTTCGGAAATCGGAGAGGACTTCTGCGACTCTTGCGGTGCGGTACTCATTAACTAGAACAGGTCAGAATTCCCGTCTTTGGAAATGCTTGCCGTGAGTTTGTCCCGCATGTCTGGGATTGAAAACCTACGTCCGTCCATTGCTGCAGCAAATCGAAAGAAAATTGATAGATTTAGTGATTAGAAATAGATAATTAGTAGAAAAGACAGTCAAAAGGAAAGAGACTGTCGTAGCTACGAGTGTCAAAATGTCTAAAGTGAGGCTTCTGTCGATGAAGTCGCTTGTTGGTGCTCTATGATCTACATCAAAATCGATGCCACGCCGCTCGCCTTTTGTACATTCTCGACGGCCTCCGAAGATATGAAGATGAAAAGAGAAAGAATGAATCACGAAGATTACAGATCGAAGTCCGAGTCAATGGACCAGTGAACACCAAACAGGCATGCGTCCGTCACGAAGTGCAATCTTGTGCTGGTTGTTCGAGCAGACTCTCCCGAACGGAGAACGAACCCCATAGGGCATGCATGAGCTCATGCGACATGCTTGGCCAATGAGTGAGCCCGTGTTCCTCTGAATGCACTTTTGGTCCCAGTTCGCTGATAGACTCGACGGGCGAATCGGGGAAAAGAAGTCCAGGATACTGGGTCCTGGCAGTTGGGATGGCCTCTCAAGCTCAAAGCTAGACTGACCCCAGCCGAGCTGGTGGCGCGCGCGGCGAACCCTGGCTCCCGCACGGAAGATGGTGGGTACTCTGAATACTGACTGACAGCAGGAGACACGGAGACAGACAGGTAACAGTAACACACTTGGCCGGGGGGTTGTTGTCGGGAGGCCTGGCGATGATGCAACTCGCATGCTCAGTGCCTACAGGGCATGATGGTGTAGGCTACAACTTACATGACAGTCGTGTTGATTCGCTGTAGGGATCACGTCGAGACAAGGGGTCGAGATAGGGCTGGATTGGGCGTCGTCGCTCGACTGTTACTGATGAGGCTGCGCGGGAGGTGAGACCAAGCCCGAGGGCTCATTCGTGGTGGTGCTACCTACCTTACCTAGGTAGCAAAAGGAAAGATTCTGCTTCCTGGGACTAGGGGAGAAAAGAAGGAATGATGGGGAGGGAAAGATAAAAAAAAAGAACCAAAAGGCTTTCAGACGGGCAAGTTGTACCTGCCCGTTCAGTGTAAATGGCGATTATCCAGCGGAATTTTCTCCCGGGCTGGCGCCAGGGATGAAGAATAAGGTAAGGTCGCGTGGATCTTCAGCTGCCTCCGCGCATGCTTGGCGGCCGAGTTGGGAAACGAGCTGGAGCCTTTTGGAGCAGTAAGAATCCACTCATCTGTGGCTTCATTGGGGATGCGACCAATGAGCATCGTCATTCTTCACGTTTTGGCAAGTTTGGCACGCCTTGTTCCAGCTGAACTGCCATGGTCGAACCCGTCACCCGCATTAGAGCCATACCACTCCCTGGTCACCATATCCCGTTGAGTGTTAGCAGAAGGCAGACTTGAGAATTTTCCTTGTGGAACCTCATGCTATGAAGAAAGACTGGACGGAACAACTCCAGGCTGGCTCCATCCAGATGCTGAAGTATGTCTCGAATGCCATTCCCGCTTCTCATTCGTTCCCACAACTCTAGCCCTAGAGATATTGTCAACGAAGGCCGCTAGGGGGGTCGCCAGCGAGGAAAGGGACCCTACCTCTGCACGACAAGGCCGTCTCAGATTTGATCTTTCAGAGTGTTCGTACTAGGAGTCGCCATGAGAGTCGTGTCACTTCAGCCTTCTCGTGGCCTCTGCGGCTTGAGTTCCACATGTCCCCTTTGCGTTGCTTGCTTTTCCTCCTCGAAAGCCAACCACGAAATCAATCGTCCCGTCCAAATTTTGATACGTACGTCCGAAACTCGACGCTGACAAGTGCTTAACGAGTCGAACGGTTTCGTCAGAAGACCATGGCATACTGTCTTGTAGCTACCTAAAATGCGTCAAAAGCAAGAAAGTTTATGTCACATACTGACCGCTGGCCCTTACCAAGCCACAAACTGAGATAGATCACGCTTGCCCGTCCTTCAGTTTCCAGCCACGCCGCATAGGGGTACAAGGCCGGCCTTTTGCTCGAATCTCATTGGGTTGATCATAGCAACATCTTTGAATGTCTTGATCTATATCATCTGGATGCTGGCTAGTAGTACAATCGTGGGCGGGGAATTCTGAATTCGTGGGACTACCATTTGCACTCTCGTCTGCATATCCCGCGGCGGCCGCGTGTGAGCTGGCCTGACAGCGAATTGTTCTCGTCTGGCAACTCGTCACCGGACGCACCGACCATGTCCAGCTTCCACCAGCCGGGCTCTGTCTCTTCCATTTAATCCTTCTCCGCAATCGCTTGTAACCGCTCGTCGATCTCGTCCTCCGTCAGCGTACGGAAGCCGGGGTATGTGCCCTCCTGGCCATCCGGACGGGGTCCTCCAACGATGCCAATCTCAATTTCGCCCTTCTTGAAGTCCATGCTGAGAACGGTGCTGAGCGTCGTGATGGCGAGCTCAACAACTTCCGTCCAATCGCCGGGGGCATGATCCTTGTTACGCAGCTTCTTCTCAAGGTGGTTGAGTGCCTCCTGTTGCTTCGGGCCAGCCGCGGTGCCCTTGTAGCCGATGTAGTATCCAGCGGGATCGCACTTGAAAAGCTGAGGTCCGAACTCAGAGTCCAGTGAGACCAGCGTCGTCGCAACGCCGTACGGGCGCATGTACGCCTGGATTCTTATTAGTCGCAATCCCGAATCATGCCAGCCACCAGACAGCTTACCCTTTGTGTGTAGACCTGGCTAATGTTGGCAAGTCTCTTGGCCAATGCATCAGCAGGCATCTCGTAGCCGTACTTGTATCGGAACTCAGCCGCCTCGCCCTGCGCACGCTGGGAGAATGCGCGGGCATCGGCGATGGAACCCGTCATCACGCAGCCGACGGATGGAGAAAGCTGGAAGATGTGAGAGACGGACGCGGGATCGATAAGCTTATCCTAATCATTGGGTCAGTCTCTCAACCCATCCAAGCATCCCTACAGGCCAGCTTCAACGTACGGGAACCTTCTTCTGAGACAGGACGACGGCACAGTCCTTGCCCCTGACGCCTATCGACATGATGTTGGCAGCTGTGATGGCCTTGAAGGCATATTCTAGTCGGAAATTTCTCGTCAGCTTCGTCGACTCTTGTGTCGGTGGCCCCGCTCGATGGCATCACCAAAGGGAGGGGCAATCGATCGGGTTGGCGGGCGAGGTGTAAAGACATACCGACTTGGTACAATCTTCCCTGCTCAGAGAAGATTGTAATGTGTCGGTCATAAGCTGAGCCACCTGGGCGAAGAAGTAATGTCAGCTTTGGTTGAAAGACCATGGGTTGAGGCTCGCTTGGGGAGCAGTAGCAGGAGGAGCACGCACCCGACATATTGGCGGTGTTCTCGAGTCAACGTCTATCGAATTATCGCTCAGAAAGTTGTGATTGATAGAGCTGAGCCGGGGGAAAGAGTTGGTGTTCGTGAGACAGACGTAGTGGTTGTTCGACAATGGGATTGAGCTCTGACAGAGCTCTTGGGGATATCGACGCGTTTGCAGGAGCTTGCCTAGAGCCGGCGAGCAACGTACCTGACCGGGAAGCTCCAGTAGGAAGGCTGAATGGATGCCTGGGACGGGTCCAAGCAACGCTGAACGAACCTGAGGCAGCATCCGAGAAACACAAGCTTACATAAGAGATACCCGGCGACAGACGCCAGATACGTGCCTCATTGAGCAGGGGTGTATGGCGGGCTACCTAGGTACCCCTGCCCATTGCGGGACGACAACGCATCTTGCTGCCAAAAATTTGGCAGGCGGTATCTAGAAGGAGAAAAAAATAAAAAATTGGAAAGGCCATTCCAGATACTCGCTCTCCAGTGTCGAGCAACCACGTTCGCCCAATCGCATGCTGGACAAGAGGCCAAGACATTCCACTTTGATACATCGAACACACGTGGAAAACACTGCAGCGGCCCAACTCTGCGTTTTTGTCTTCGAAAGGCCAGACGCGCAGACAGCAAATTCCGATTCAGCACCCCTCCCATCCCTCCGTTCCGTACTTGAGAGGACGAAGCAAAAAGAGGGTGTGCCCGCTGCTGCCCGTCATGTCCGCAAAGATCCCAGCCTGGAAACGATTGGGCCTCAAACTCAAGCAGCCCGCATCCGTCTCAGAGATTGGCGGCCCTGCGACTGCCAATGCCGAGGGATCGAAGCCCAACGTTCAACAACACCACGACGACCGGAACGGCGTCAATGCGGCGAACGCCGCCAGCGCCGCCGCCGCCAAAAGGAAACGTCCCGAGTACTCGTCGACTCCCCCTGCGTTCAGCTCCCCCCTCAAAAGGACCCGCACCGACGACCATGCTTCCACACCCCCGACCTTGAGGAAGCAGAAGTCCGTCACCTTTACCGAAGACACAAAGAATCCGGCCGCCACCGAGCCAACAAACCCCGCCACCGCTAAGAAGAAGAAGAGCAAGAAGACGCCAAAGCCCGCGACTCAGCAGCAAGTAGCCGACATCAAGCCCTCCCTCGAGTACTTGAGGAACTGGAAATTCGCCCGCGAGTCGTGGAAGTTCAACAAGAATTACCAGTCCATTCTCATGAAGCGAGTCTTTCAACCCGATTCGATCCCGTCAAGCGACATCGACACCTTCTACGACTACATCCAAGATCTCAAGGGCTTCCCGAGAACCCGTTTGAGGGAGACGGCTGAAGAGGTCAAAAAGGAGGACGCCTCGAAGGGTAAGGCTGCCTTCCCTGAGGGCACGCCGAACATGGACAGCAAGCAGTCAGAGTACGAGGAGGTTCTCGCTGGTCTGATGCAGCTTGGGTCGGAGAGTAATGGCAAGAGAAAGCGGTTCGACGAAAGCGGCTTCGTGTCGCGATCTACTGATGTTGCCATTACGCACAGGGTGATCAAGCGTATGCGCGCCGAGACGATACTGGAAGAGCTGGCGGACAGTGACGAAAGCGATGCCATGACCATTGACACAGAGGAGGCGCCTGCCGCGGCGCAAGCAGCTTCTCAGGGGGAGGCTGTGGAAAAGAGGGTGAAGCTTAATGATGGGACGAAGCAGAGCGCCACCCGTCGCCGTAAGCAGCGCACCGCAAACATGGACGATACCAGTTCCGACGAGTCTTCTGACGATGACTCCGACAATGATACGAGCAGCGACAGCGATTCCTCAGATGACGACTCTGATAACGAGTCTGAGATTCAGCGTCAGGCTGCTCAAAGGGATGCAGAGGAGACATCAAGCAGCTCCTCCTCGTCGTCATCCGAGGCTGAAGACGACAGCGATGACGACGACAGCTCGGAGGAAGAGAACAACACGAAGAAGCCAGCGGGCAGGAGGTAAACATGAAGAGTGCTGTGTATTGTGTGGTTTATATGCGAGATGCCTGTATAATCTCCCGCGTCATTCGCATAGTTGGAAACTCGAACAGAGGGATCTTTTGTATTTTGCTGGGCTAGGCTAATGCCATCAATGGATACCCACAAGCTGCCTTATGAAGCATATAATCTGGTGAAACCAGCCTCGGGCGGCTGCAGCCAGTTCCTCTTATCGTACTCGGTGCCTTCACCCTCAATGACGTGAAACGTGTAAATGATTCGTCCCTTCTGACTCAAGTTCTTCTCGCTCTTGTGCAGCAGGTTACCGTGAATGAGCACCAGGTCACCAGCCTTGACCTCGCCAGGAACATAGGCACCCTCGTCGCCGTTCTTGCCCTGCTTGCCGTACTCGTCGCCCGGAGGAAACCTTGGGCCCTCGTTCGTCACCATCTCCGTGCCCGCATCCCCGGCCTTGCGCACCAGGCGATGCGACACAGGCGCCCAGCGATGCGACCCGGGCAAGAAACTCAGACACCCGTTCTCCAGCGTCGCGTCTTCCAGCGCGTACCAGAACCCCACGGCGGACGGCGGGTCCGTGTACAGGAAGGTCGAGTCCTGGTGCGGCGGCACGGCGCCGCCGATCTCGGGCTGCTTGCAGATGACCATGCTCTGGAGGCACCTGGGGTCGCGGAACCCCAGGCTGCGCGCCACCGCCGCCGGCTTGCCCTTCACGGGTCCCCCGGCCGCGGGCGTCGACCTGGGATCCGAGACGGCGGCGAAGGGCGGCGAGAGCACGTGGAGGTAGTGGCCGATCTTGTTGATGGCGCGGGCTTTTGGTTTGGCGAGGTTCCCTTCCGAGTCGAAGGCGTCCTCCTCGAAGAAGAAGCGGATCTTGTCACCAGAGGTTAGGAAGTACTCGTCGCCGACGTGGTCTGCCTTTTCACCGGTGGAGAAGCGTGTCATGGGGTGATCGGCGAGGGAGAAGTTGTCGAGCAGGGAGTGGGTCTCGGAAAGGAGGGCCGAGACGGTCTCTTGTGAAAGGGCGCCGGGGATGATGAGATAGCCATCGCGGTGGAAAGAAGTGAGCTGGTCTGGCGTTAGGCCATCGTCTTGGGCCGGTACCGTCATGGCTTTGGTGTCGGTGATGTGACGAGTGGAGTGCGGGCTTGAAGGTGAACGTAGCTTGAAAACCTCGTCGTCTAAGAGGTATGAAAGCTTCTAAGTGAATGAGATTGGAGAGGCATGGAAGTTGGTGGGCGCATTCGAAATTCGATGGTGTTGTTGGACCAGCGTTCAGTTTGAGTGCGGGGATGGCCGGCCCCGCATCTACACCAAAGCGCTTATCTCTATCGCCTCAATGTCGTCACTTGCGTCTGAGACAGGAACACACTCAACGTCTTGATTGGATGCTTCGAAAGGTCATATATTGGCTACGTGGATTATTTTGCGCAGGAGCCAGATGCGAGCCATCCATCACATCATCATACGCGCTGACATTAAACGCACAAAAACTCCCCATTTAGCGAACCTGCAAATCAAAACTAGACGCCAAATCCTGGTATGCATACAGAAGAAGAATGCAACGAGAAACAAGTCGAGCATCCGACGTTATGCCGGGCAAGCGGTACGGAATCAGGGCAGGGGATCGTTCAGGAACTCGTAGCCCTCCTCCGGGGGGAGGACAAACGCGGAGATGGACAGCCCAACTGCGCAAAGAACCGAGACTGATGCGCTCACGGTGCAGAGAACCCAGGAGGTGTCAAGGCCCCAGCCAGGAACACGGAAGAATTCGTCGTTGTCGAAGAGATATGCCTGCGAACATCAGATGCCTGAAGCCGACAATTCCGTCGGCGCGACTTACCACGATACCCATGAGGGTGAACTCAACGACTGCGACTAGAATGAGGATCCCGCCGAGAATTTTCCAGCCCGTTTCGCGCTTATACTTGCCGCCGCCCATGATGACGAGGAAGGTGACGATGGACGCCAGGTGCAGAATCGTGGAGAAGGATGCCAGGAAGCCGACGGAGCGCCACATGGAGCAGAAATATCTTTTGCCGTCCTTGCTGCACAGGTCCTCAGTCGGGAAGACACGGCATGGCGGGGTTGACCCGACATTATCGCACTCCTTGTGTAGGCCGATGTTCCTCGTGAAATGGGCCCCATCAGCGGCCGTGACCGAGTAGCTGATCCAATTCGGGAGAGTGATGGACGTGATGATCATCGCCGTCGCTGTTGAGTGTTGCAGTCAGCATCGTGATGTTGCGAGAGCTTCCATTACTTCTGCCAGGCGCTGCCGCCACCACCTACAGCGCCTTGCTGCCGTGGCCAGCTTCGAGCTTCAGACACGGGGGATGACGATGGAGGTGGATACCTCCGCGTTTCCCCAGGCCTGGGGGGTCAGGCACTTACCAGCGACAAAGGCCACAAGGGCTGAGCTGTAGACGGAGACTCGTGTCATGATTGCTGTGAGAGCGTTCGCGGTCGGATTTCGAATATGTTTGCCTCTTTCCCCTCCTATCTGCCTGGGGAACGCAGAAGTTTGCAATAAGTGAAAATTGCCAAGTTGCCTTGGAAATGGGAGGCGAAACAAGCAGCAGTCCGACGGGAAGCCTGCGAGTTTCGGGGGCGCCTATCAATAGCTGGTGGTGGGCAGACTGGCAACAGTTATGACGCTACCTGCCTCCCCGAATCGGTAAGCCGACCAGTGAGTGGTCGAGGCCTCTTGCCGTACGTGTGTGTAGTGCATGTGGGTTTGGTAACATGCCCCAGGAAAGACGTCGATGTGGTTGGGGAGGTACATCATTCTCGAGGGCAGATCAGGCGTGCTTCCTGCGGAACTCGAGGCAGATGGAAGTACCTTTCTTGGGAATGGACTGAGGTAGCTAGGTACCTTACCTTACACCCAAAGGTGGGTGGCTAAGGTAAGGTAGCTACTTTAATTGCCTGCACGGGCTTTGCAGCAAGCTGGAAGCGCACTGGATGTACGTGCCATTCGACCAACCACTCCCGCCATCTGTCTCACCTCGCCGACCACTCCCCACGCTCACCCACCACTTCTCACAACTCGCCTACTGCTGCTGGTGCATCCGACCAAGATTACATTGCTTTAGCATTGACTTGCAATCTGCCGGATTCTTCTCTATCTTCACCTCAATGTTCACCGCTCTCATTGCACGGACCATGCTGCGAGATGGGTGATTCGTAACCACACACTCGAATAGAAGACAGGAATCATCTACGGCGGAGGCATTTTCTCAGAAAACCCGAATTTCCAGAGACAGAATTCGCCGTCGATGAGTACGGATGACGATGGACGAAGCCAGAAAAGAGACCAGAAACGACAACGACGACATTGATGACGGTGTTCTTATTCAATTGTCTAAACGTACTAAGGTAACCGCCATTCGACAACCCCCGTCGTGGGGGTAAACACCAACAAAACCGTTATCGACATCGCCAGCGACCGGCGCCCAATAGATATTTAGCTAGTCCCATCGCATCCAACAAACGCCTCGCCGTTGGCTCCGTTGTGCGTGATCACGCCAGCCAGGCGGCAATCTTCGTTGATGATGACTCTGTCGGCCCCGGGCTTGCCTGGAATCATCGCCTTGATTAGCTCAAGCCTCAAATACTTGGTTGCCGTACTGGATTCGCGCAGGATTGTGAGGGTAGGCAGCCCTGCCGCTAATGCAGCTTGGCGGGCTGCGACTACCCACGCCAGATCGCCGATCTCCGCCAGAAAACGGTATTTGATTAAATTGCTTACCGCCTTCGTAGACACCACTCGGCTTGATCGGAAACTCGACATAGGGCCCCTCGACTCCATTGAAGTTGAATCCTTCCTCGTCCCGATACGTATGCGGGTAGCTCGAGCTGCCGGCCGTCGTGCCATCCTCCATGTACTGACAAGCCGCATCCACCGCCGATTGCACCTCGTCGGGAGTGTACTCGGTCAGGCCGCAGGAAATCTCCGTGTCATCGTATCGGGGCAGTCGCTGCCGCGAAGAGGCGTGGGCTGTGAGGCTCAAGGCCGCAATGATGGCAGCGCCCAGACGCATTTTTGCAGAGAAAGAGAGGTCGAGAAGTGAAAGTATGAATGGGGAGTTTGGTTTCTTCGCCTTTCGCCAGCCCCTCGAGGTTCACCACGGCCTCCTTTTCAACAATTCTTTATCTCGCTCGACTGCTCGAGTCATGCAGATGTTCGGCTCTGTCGGCTGCGACAGTGGAAAACTTGCCATGCACAATCGTGATACTGCAAATTAGTTGGCTCGTCCCAGAACGAGCTCAGCGATCCTTATTCTGGCTCTTGACTCAACTGCCATGCATCATGTTGCCATTGACTCTTCTGATTGGCTTGAATGCGCCCCTCGGCAATCTCCCATGAGCAAATAGAAGCTCGCGTTATTATTACAGGTGTTCAGCAAGATGTCCATCGGGAAGGTGGATGGTGATAGTTCAACGCGACGCGGGACCTTGTCGCATTCGTTAAGGAGTTGGAGGTCGGCACCCATGGGATAGAGCGCGAATGTTTGCTTGTGACTAATCCTTCCAGAGGGAGGTATATTGTGAAGTATCATGTTATTCTTATGGAGAACTATTTGAACTCAATTCTTGGATAATGTTTTGGCGTTTATAGGGGTTATGATGTCCTGATTTGGAGTTTCCAAGAGCTTAAAGAGCCTGCCTAGTAAGGTGGTCCAATATAGTAATAACTAGACTTCCAAGAGGGAGAAAATCTATATACATATATAATAGTAATAATAATAATAATAAATACGGTTGTAATAGTTATGTTAATAGTTCCCTACTTATATTACTTATATTATATATAATAGGGAAATAGAATTTTAGTAATTAACTTTAGTAATTAAGGTTATTCTTAATTATATAAGTTGAACTGAATAAATATCTAAGTCTTATACCTTTATAAGTATAATCTTTTTATTTATTAAAAGGGTATCTAAAATAGTATTTATATGTCACGGCGTGGCTACTTAAGTGCGGCTGCATTCAGAGCTTCTGTTCTGAATAATCTGTTCCTTTTGTGCGCATAGCGCAATGGGGGCGCGTGTGAAGGGTAGCCGCACCCTTGAGCCCCACAGGGGCCTGTTTACGCGCCATTACATATGAATATATAGGGAAGAGTATAGTATTTATTCATATTAATACTCGGTACAAGTACCTCGGCTGCCTCGTCAATGTCTTCAGCTCGGGTTGCGAGGGCCCTCGGCGATCTGTCACCCATTCAACCGAAATCTCCGCTGAAATCCGATCCGATCTTAATAATATTATGGGCGTTCACAATGAGGAATCAAAAACCACAGCTACCCAGCAAATTCGTGGCGGTCGAAGGATTTTCGCAGGATGGTGCCTGACTAGGGTGCTCTAGTCGGTCGATTTTGACATCTGCCAAACGCACGCATCATCGCATTGTTTGGCCGCATCAATGTCCAGAAATGCTCAAAGAAACATCGAGGGATCATAGACTCCCGGAACCCCACCAAGTGGACAAGGGTCGGGGTGCTTGTGATCCCGGCCTATTGCTATCTTGGGAGGAACACACACCATCGCGCCCGTATCTTTGTTCGGTCTGGCTCATCAACTTATTGGTATCCTTAACTGACTCGACCACATGGCCATCCGGATCCGGTGGGAGCGCCGTCTACGGTCACAAAGCGCAGAGGCTTTTTCATTCCACCCCGATCTGATCACCAACCGTCCCTACCTCGGTATCCAGTCAGGGCGCCTTAATCGATCACGCCAGAGGCAGGGCAAGCAGAAAAATCCCTCCAACGCGCAACATGCCGCACCAAGAGATGGGTTTATCGGCCAGTCATGGCACTCGGATCGGCGGAGCTACCCACCATGCTTGAAACTAAGTCAAGGGTAGTCCCGAAAAAGGTAGACAGCAATTAAGGTGAGTTCGCTCGCTTCTTGCGCAGGGTCTTCGGTATCTCTACATAACTTACTTATCTCTCTTTCACTCAACCGCGCGCGCCTCGGACAAACCATCACTAAACCCCGGCCGTTGCGAAATTCCTCAACGTCATGGAGTTTTTCTACAGCCCTATTCTTCATCCTGGCTGCTCCCCGCGACTCAATCTCTGGTGAACTGACTCAGGTGAACTGAGCTCTAGTTCTGGTTCTCTCAGCCTTCTTCAGCTGCCAGCTGTGTTTCTTCGACAAGTAAACATTCGAAGGGCCGAGTCGCATTGCAAACTGCGGTTTACGGCGACACCGTAAAGCTGTCCGAGTGGTCACCATAACGAAATTGACGATCTTGTTTTTGGTCACACAAATTGCGATATACCCCAGCGACTGTCACTGCCCGTAACACAAAACGTTTTCTCACAATCATGGGAGACCACCGTCACATGGAGCACCGCCCGGTGCAGACTAGCGCCGTTTTTGTCCTCGGCGCACCTCACTGCGACTCAATGCCACCTCCTTCGCCGCCATCGCCGCCAGTATCTCCACCAGAAGACGATTATCTCGAGGAATTGGAAGAACTCAGCCTGGGTTCCCCCGACGATACCCCGGAGATCGACGGAAGCTCCGCAACAGTGCAAGACCGCCTACACGCCGCGACACACGTGCTCAGGACCGAAGCGGCAGCGCTGCGCTCCGTGGCAGCACTCTACGAGACAGATCCCGTCGCCCGGGATGGATTTAACCGTACAGTCTCAGCAATTACGCGACACAAGGGCGAGAAAGGCAAGCTCATCATTACGGGTGTGGGCAAGTCCGGTCACATCGCCAACAAGCTCGTGGCAACCTTCAACAGCTTGTCTATTGCCTGCGTGTTTTTGAATCCTATAGATGCCTTGCACGGCGACCTGGGTATTATCCAAAAACACGACGTCCTTATGTTCATCACTTTCTCCGGCAAAACGTCAGAGCTTTTCACTTTACTACCCCACCTCGACAAACCTGTCTCATTGATCATTCTCACGGGCCACACGCGGCCGGATACGTGCGAACTGATCAAGCTGAGGCCGGATACGATCCTGCTGCCGGCTCCCGTTCACGAGAGTGAAACGGCTTCGTTTGGGGTGTCGGCGCCGACCACTTCGACGACTGTTGCATTGGCTGTAGGTGATGCGCTCGCCATTTCTGCGGCGCAGGAGTTGCACCCAAGCGTGTCCAACGTCTTCTCGCGCAATCACCCCGGAGGGGCAATCGGTGCCGCATTCAGGAAGCCGCAGACAATTTCGGAACTGGCCGTTCCGTGGGCGGATATTCCCGACTCAAATACGCTTTGCGACGACAGCGTCGGCGCCGACTTGTTCAGGGCAGCTTATGATTCTACCTCGGGATGGGTTCGCGTCGGCAATGACGTCGCATCACCAGCCCGGATCCGGAAAATAGCCACGGAAGACTTCACACGACAACTGAAAGATATCCAAGGGCTGATGGTGTCGAGAGCCGAGATGTTGTCTCTAAGCTCGACGCTGACAATACGTCGAGCAGTGGATTTTGTGAGGAACATGGGGATGGCGGCAGACGATGGCGAATACGTGTGCAGCTCGGACTCCGTCCTTGCAGTACTAGACCAAGGGGACATTGTAGGTGTCCTCGAAGTCGGAAAGCTTCTGGAATGGAAGGAATAGAAAGGCGGGGGGGACGCCGGGCTACCGGCCTTGATTCGCGTTTGGAAAGGAAAAGGATTTGGGAATTCCCGAGATGCCTGCTTCCACGATGAGGCTATGCAATCCGCGCTTGATTAATTTCGGTATATGAGACTTGTACGGCCTTTGAGCCGGAGACGATACGTCCATAGATTTTGGTACAGGGTAATTAGGACCGACATCGAGTCCGACGAATGAATATAATCGCACTTTGCGAGCTGTCATATCTTCAGTACAGAGACCTACTCTTGAATCCATCCCGTGATTCCCCATGTCGATACCACATCAGGGAAGAATTGGTCATTTTGTCGATACGCACAATATACGATTTGCCGGTGGGTGACGAGAGCAGTTGGCTGGAAAACATACGTTCACCAATCCACATCGATGGCGGAAATTTACACTAGGGAGAACACCAGCCATTTCTTGCGAGAAACCGGCCGCGGTATAGTTGGGCTCCCGCCTTTCGATATGATGATGATGCCCGATTTCTCACTCGAAAAGTCGGTGCAGGCACCGAAGCTTTCCCATTTGGAGGGGGGGTCGTGGTGATTGGGTTTTCTCCAGGCAATATCCCTTCGCGAACACCCGTGACACAACCGCTCCAGCCAACGGGGATTCTGATCTACATCGGGCTTTTTGGAGATTAAAAACATAAACAAAACCCCCCCAAAAAAAAGGTTTGAGGCTTTTCTCCAACAACTCATCATCACTTGGCTTTGTTGGCGTGTTGTAGGGCTGAAAGAGGGGATAGCGTTTGGAGATTAAGCTCGGAAACTCTGACCCCCCTCCTTTAACTTCAAGTCTTTGCCTGCCTGCCCCCTCTTGGGTTGTGAGAATGATGCCCGAAGATTCCGTCTTACATTGCGAAAGTTCCTTGCAGCAGCAGGTTGGAGAGGCCAAGAAGGGATTGTGCTAGATGTTCGAAAGCTGCCCTCCTACAGCCTTTGATCGACGGGCTCATATCGAGTATACACACAGCACCAGAAGTACTGATTGAAATCGCGACTAGCTTCGGCCCGACATTGCTCATCTTTGCCATTGGACCGGGGGAAGGGGGGGGGGGGGGTTTGCAAACTTCGAAGAATGCTTGGCATGTTCCTGAGTAGCGTACTTTGGAGGTGCTCAAATTGTCTTCCCAAGACATGAGGGCGCGTAACGGAGATGTCGATGAGCCCCGTCGGAAAGCGTGAACGTCATCGGTTTACCCCCAATCGTCGTCGTCGTCGGGGAATGTCACGTCGACCCGGACCCGGCTGAGTCGGAAACGGAGCGAAACGACGGATCTGATCCACGTCGAGTACCCGGCAGGTTGGCTCTCGCTTGGCACCTTGAGCGATTCGCCGTGACATGATTAATGAGCTGAACCACAGGCGGGCGGGTTCAATCACTCGCAGCCGTCGTCGGCTCAGCTTCCTGAAGAGTGTTTGAAAATTTGGTCGAGGGCGAGCGATGATACGACTCGTGGCGCCGGCTTCGGTGATTCCATGCCCGATAGGTAAGCCAGCCACTGCGGCACCAACAAATTCTATTTTTCCAGGGCAACGAGGCTGTTGCACGGGTGGGTTATAATCGTTGTCAGGGGTTGTTGGTTGAATTTTTTTTTTAAAAAAATTCGTGGCCTTTTCTTGCCTCCCCAAAAAAATCAAAAGGAAAATAGGAAACAAGACGAACTATAGAGCGCCGAGGCGTTGGCGGCAGGACTAGATTGGCGTCGTTTGACGGACACTGTGCGTGCTAGTATTCTGCGCGAGGCGGACCGTTGGCCTGAGGACCACGACTGCTCCCCCCCCTGTGGCTGAACATGGCTGGGTGGCAAAAGGCACAAGAAGACCTACCGCGACTGAGGTGCTCTGCGCTAGAACGGGAGGGCGAGGAGAAAAGGTTGTTTCGCTGAGACATGAAGATATGAAGTCACCTTGTTTCAGAACGCTCTAAGGTACGGATAGAAGCAAACCCTCGAAGCCGTAGGTGAGAGGAGCGGCTGGCGTTTTCCGGATTGGTGTGCCTTGCAGGTGAAGACTGGACCGCCAATCAAAAAACAATAAAAGGGCTCATTGTCTTAAGAATGCCCCCTCGGAGTATATGTGTGTCCGGCATCTTTGGAAGGAACGCGGGACGACGTAAGATAGCGTACGTAATCCCGCTCGAGGAGGAGGAATGTTGGTTCAGAACTTCAGCGTTCCCGCCACGCCAGAGCGACGGGCGGCATGCGGGAAATCAACCATTCTCTGACCAAGTCCAGTGCGAGCATTGTGCATTCTTTGTGTGCAACCCAATTCACAATGACGATCGTTGTTGTTGCAAAGTTTTTTTCTTTCTTCCCCCTTGAAGTTAAAAATTGAAAAAGAGGAGATATGGACTCTCTCATTGATTGTGCTTGCTTCTATTTTGGTTGTGGGACTTCTTTGGAGGGGGAAGACGTCAGCTACGATCTTGACGGCGTGGTGGGGAAAAAGAAGAGCTTCCAGACTTGGCAGCTCGCAATCGTTTCGCTACAGATTGATTTGGGGGGTGGGGGGTAAATTCGGAAACGAGACGAAATCGTGACTTGGAGAAGATGTTTGTGGGCATCGTGATTGGTTGGCGAACTGGCGTTCGCTGCTCACCTTTCCCGGATCCTTCTGTTTTTTTCTGGCGATCCCATTGGGGCGATGGCCGGCGCGTCACCCATTGAGGCTCAGTTCGGGATGTTGTGCATATCCCTGCCCACCTCGATGCCTTGCAGCTGCGAGCCAGAGAGCAGCGCTCGATCCGCAGCGAGTACAAGTACCTCGGCAGCACGTTTCGAGATGGGGAACTTGGTTGTGGTCTTGGCTATGGAAGAGAGAGAGGCCGAGTTTCATCACGATCGAACCTTCAATTTGGCTGCCCGCGTCGAAATGGTAAACAAGGTTCATGACGCGCCCTGTCAGCTTGACAGGGAACATAACATAGCGCAACGTCGGATGCCCGGATGGACGTTCGAGAAAGGTCGTTTGACAGCTGCCAACCTCTAATTAGAGGAATTTAAGTAGGGGGAAGGGGAATCGTCTGATTTATGAAGTGCTTCAGCAAAGTCAAAGGTGTCTGACCCGAACCTGCTCAACGGCTTTGATCTCTCATATACCATGACAAGACCGCTTTGGCGACGTGTTTTGTTGATTTACGGTCAAGAAGATTCAATGCACAGCTGTATCCGTAACCCCAGAGAGCCAGTCGCGTCGTCGAACGGCAGTTCGACACGACACGTCCAGTGGCAGGTAGAGGAGCCCGAAAGTGGCCGCTTGTAGGGCTCCCCCCCGGCGGTGGAGTTCGTAGTTCGTCAAATGGACGGGAAGGGAACGGAAGGGAAGGGGAGGGCATCTCGACATGGCCTCACTTCTGCAAGCGAGCGAGATTGTCCGCGGCAGACGGATCTAGTCACTAGCGTACGAATAGAGGCGACGGGAAGTGAAAAAAGGGTTGGACGGGGTGCTTCGAGAATCCCTGCAAGGCGCAACTCAAGAGCACGATACCCTTGTCCCCGTGAAGACATCAACCTCTTTTTTCTTACTGAAGCATCCTGGGTCCCCGAGGGTCCTGCAAGATAGATCCATGATCGTTGGCCTGCAATCGGTACCCGATGTAGGAGACAGAAAGGAAAATCAAGGACGGTCCAAGCCCAGCCACTTGAATTTTGGTATGAACAATGCCGGTCTAAGGTACCTATAGCTATTGAGGATGACTTATGGATGGATGGCTCAGTGGGTGAGGCCGCTTCGCCACTCCGTCACGACACCGGAAAACATCTCCAATCTTCCCATTTCGTCGTCTCCGGGCTCAGTATTCGTATCTTTGTTCTGCCATATCTGTTTGGACGCGTGGAGTGACAAAGACAAGAGCCGGGGGGGGAGGAAGAAGAAAATATCGAGGTGACAGCGCAGACGGCAGGTCTCTCTCTCCCAGCCCGACCAGCCACAGCATATTCCCCAATCCAGATCCTCGGTGGGGACAATGTGGGATACTTCCGCCCCTCATTCGCCCAGCCACCACACGCGCGGCCTGGGGACTAACCCTGCAACAACCAGCGCCCCACAGTGCGGTTTGGCGTTTGACCTTGGCGCTGTCGTCTTTTCCCGGTTAAGGCAGGGCACTTTTGGCTTAGCTTCACTGACGGCCAGCCAGGGCGCATTGACGTCGGCTCAGGTCAGGTCCCCCGGTTAGCTGGACTTTGTCGTCCGTTGCAACAGAGCTATGGAGGAAATACCTGCCGTCCAGTGGCTGGAAACCAGTAGCTGGAAACCAGTAGCTTCAGGTACCAAGCTCTTGCCAGGTTCGGCTTCGCCAGGTATTACACTTTCTCTCGTAGCACCCCACTCCAAGTGGTAAGGCAAGGTGCCTTACCTCACCTAATCAACCTTGCATGCCCATTCATCATCCCGCTGTGCTGCGCTGTGCTCTCTAAGTACCTACAGCAATCTGCGCCTGGCCGTGTATGTGCGTGGGTGGTGTGTCTCTCTTCCACCTCTACACATTCTCTCTCCTTCACCCTCACTTTCACATCTTCTCGTCTTTTCACCCCTATGACCGCGGCCGGTTTCCATTCATTCCACTGCTGAAGCGTAGACCTGGGTTGTCAGCTCCATTCCTTCTTTCTCGTCATCGCCAACCTCATCGTCATTTTCCTCTGTTGTCCGTGTCTTTGCTCTGCAGTCACCTTCTCGCCTGGAGCCCTCGACTGTTATGATACCCGTCTTCCAAAAAGCCTCGCGACTCTTGTAAAGAACGAGCTTCCTCAAACACAGCAACTCTCTAACTCACAGTTTCGGTCTCTGTGTAATTTACCGGCGTTAGCTTCGCTTACTTTCTTCTTCGCCTTGCCAACAACAAACAGAGCCGAATTGACCTATCAAACAACGCATTAAGCTACAGAAACAGCAACACCACACAATGTTGGCAGCGGCCAAGTCGAAATCACATCCCCTCAATGGGATGCACACGGCCGGCATCTTTGCCGACCCCAGCGTTGATGGGCCTTTGATCGGCACGCTGGTCGCTATCATCGACCGCGCGAAGAACTTGCCCAACCGAAAGACAATTGGGAAGCAAGACCCCTACTGCGCTGCGCGCCTCGGCAAGGAAGCGAAGAGGACAACGACAGACATCCGAGGAGGACAAACACCCAAATGGTACCGAACCCTCCCCACGTGGCTGCGAAACATACTCCCGGTCCAGAGACACCAAACTAACACAGATCCTCCAGGGACCAGGAGCTTCGCTTCGCAGTTCACGACTCCCCAGACTACTATCAGTTGAAAGTATCTGTATTTCACGACGACAAGAAGACAGACCTCATCGGGGAGACATGGATCGATCTACGAGACATCATTGTCCCCGGCGGAGGACAGAACGACATATGGCGCAACTTGACCTTTAAGGGTAAGTACGCTGGCGAGGTGCGTATGGAGATTACATATTACGACATCCGACCAAAGCCTGAGAAACCCGCCCCGAAGCCCAGGCCTGTCGAGGTTGAGCCCAACGAGACGTACTCATCACACGGAACAATCCCCCGCAAGCAAATTAAGAGACGCCCGTTGCCGTCCGACCCTTTCACAGGCGAAGCCCCCGCTACCCCGGACCAAGCACCCACCCCGCCTCGCTCCGGTGGTCCTCGAGGACCCAAGGAAATGAGCGCCTCGTCGTCACCTGTGCCAGAGTCAAGAGATCAGAGCCTTTCTGGGTCTCGCCCGATGCCAACGAGAAAGCCGCAGCCGGCGTCCGTCCCGACGCAGTCGCCTCTCCAAGCCATCGAGTACAACAATCACGCTCCAACTGCTGCGTCCGCGCCCGTTTCCGGTCCTCGCAGTAGCCAGCCTGAGCTGTCCGCGCCGGCATCTCCGGCTGCTTTGCCTCAACCTGCAGAGGTCGCGCCGCAGCACACGCCAACCAGGCAGGAGCGTTATGAAACCCCTACTTCGCACCACGACGAGAGAGATTACAGCCATAGGTTCTCATCCCAAGACATTGTTGATCGGGCACACTACCGTCAAGGCTCAGAACCGCCGCCTCGCGACTTGTATTTCCTCGAAGACCAGCGGCGCGTGTCCACTGAAGATCAGAGACCGCCGCCGCCTCCTGCCCACCGAAGCCGCCACAACAGCGGAAACTCACAGGATATGGTGCTGAGGGGCTCATACGACACTCCGCCCAAATCAGCGAACGCAGCGATGAGACAGGATGTTCTCAGAAATGAGGCTCACCGGCTGTCTTTCTCGTCAGCGGCTTATCCCGGTCGACCGCAGTACCGTGGCTTCGAATCTGCGCCTGCGATCACCAATGCGCTCCCAGCCCCTGACGACCACTACCATGAACCTTCCCCCCCGAGACATCACTCCTACGATGGGCATGCTGAGTATCGATCTATGCAACCGACCGTCGAAGACGTGCCGGAATCTCCAACTCCGGTTGCCAATACCAACACCAACACCAACGTGCGGAGGAATTCACGGGTCCCCCAGTATGATGAGCTAGGTTTCGGTCAGGAACAAAAGCAAGCGCCCCAGGTTCAGTCCATGGAAGTTACGAACCGTCAAATTGCACGCAAATCCCAGTATCAGGATGCAGGTTATGACCAAGGATACGATCAAGTGCCTACTCCCGCGCCATTGAACATTGGTGGCAGAGGCAGCGCTGGCTCTCGACAGCGTGGCCAATCCCCGAACCCTGCACATGGCAGAGCTGATGAGATGGGGCAATCTGGTCGATACAGCACGTCGCCACGCCCGGATTATCAGCCCAGGGGCGACGAGCTAGTCTTTGCGGGCCGTGGTTCCGCGTCCCCGGGTCATTATAGCACTTCACCTCGACCGGAGTACCAGCAAGACTATCAGCAACAGCCAGAATATCAACCCAGAGGCGATGAACTGGTGCTCGCTGGAAGAGGAAGCGTCTCCCCAGCTCATTACAGCACCTCGCCGCAGCCGTACGCTAGGGGCGACGAGATGGTCCGTCACCAACAGGTTTCTCCCATGTCTACGCGAGATCCCAGGGGCGATGAAATAGTCCGTCACCAACAGGTCTCTCCCATCGCGACGAGGGACCTCAGAGGCGACGAGATGGTTCGCCATCAACAACCATCTCCCATAGCCACTCGAGATTTCGCACCGAGTCCCAGAGACACGGTGCCATACAACTCTCGTAGCCAGAACTCATACGTTTCGCAGCGATCTGAACTTTCCGGGACTGAGATTCAGGCAACTGGAGCTCCTTCTGTCCCAGCATCTCTCGTTCCCGGAGTCGATCCTTCTGTTACTCAGGAAGTTTCCGATCGCATCTACGAGGAACGACGTCAAACTAGGCGTTATACCACTGAGAGCGTCACTACCCCAACGCGTGGTAGACAGCAAAGCAAACCCACGGGATACAATGATCAGACTTACGTCCCGCCAAACCATGAGCACCACGACTACCGGTCATCTATGGCATACGGCGGTCAGATGAACAGAGGGCGCGGTCCCTCGCCCCAACCTCCACCTCAGCACCTGAGAAGCAGGGGCGTCTCGCCTCAACCATACGCTCAGGATATGCGAGGAAGGGGTTTTTCGCCCCAGCCGTATGCTAACGATATGAGAGGCAGAGGCGTCTCCCCCCGGCCATATGCACAGGACATGAGGGGACGTGGTGTTTCTCCGAACCCGAATCACGCCCGCGGCATCTCTGTGAGTCCCCATCCTCAACATCGGGCGCGTGGCCTTTCGCCAGCTCCTCCTGAACAGTCAAGAAGGGGAGTTTCCCCCAATCCTCACCACACTATCAAGCGAAAGTCTGTCAGCCCAGCGCCGCCTCCCGACCACCGCAGATTGTCCGGAGTTCCGTTTGGCCCAGATTCTTACGACGCGCTGAATCCGACGGCATCAACCATCAGCGATATTTCGAGGCCCGATCCCGATGAGAAGATTATCACGCACGATGGTCGTGAGATTGATCCTTCAGATCATCTTCCTATGGATACATGGGCGCCGGAACCTGAGCCCAAGGGACCGAAGACACCAGCTGCAGCCTCTGTTCGTTCGAGGGCATCTCCGGTTGGATCTCAACCTATGCCTACCAGTGGTCGCCGGCAGCTCCGCATTGCGGCTCCGCCACAGAAGCAGGCCTCGCCTGTCAACTACAACTCCGACCCGTACAACACCTCACCGGTCCCTGGCAGTGGTGGTCGGAACCGCCTGCAGAAAAAGACGCAACGCATGTCCGCTCTCCCGTCTACGTCTCCTGCCGGCTCCAGCCCTCTGGCCCCCATCTCTTCACACAATTACCAAGACCATGTCGGTGACTTCACACCGCCGCGTCTTCCTCGCGCCAGCACCTGGGACTATCCCAGTGAGAACCACGCGCCTCAGTACGGCAGCTCCCCTGGCGGGATGCGGGGTGGACCGCCGATCCCGGCCAAGATTCCCTTGCCCGTCATGAGCGGCGCCATGGGAGGCGGACAAGAGAGCGAGTGGGCTCTCATGCAGGAAATGAGCCGCATCGATATCGGCGCGGGTCGGTCCAGACGTCGGAGGCACTACTAGTTACATCCATCAGCATTGCGAGCGACGATTCCATGAATTACGGTGCGACCTAGAAGATGAACTTGTTGTAATTGTATGAAATAATGGTCACGGAGTTTTCAGTTCTTCTGGTTTGGGATGGATATTTTTCGATGGAAACCAAGAAAACACGGTTTAGGGCACGGAGGATTCTGGGCGGGTTTTGTTGAATAGGTCGTTCTCTAGACAGCCAGAATTCCATTTTTATTTTTGAAATGACTTATTCACGACGTCCAAGGCTGATGACGGCAGTGGTGAGCTGTCATATGTGGTCCTTGAAGACCAGTCGGGACAGAAGCCCCCTAGCCTTCCGAGACACCAGCTGAATCGAGCATGAGTTCTTCAACGATCAACAGGCAACACTGTCGTTGAGGTTCCCAACCTCCTTTTTTAGGGGGAGGGGCTCCTGGATGACGCCCAGGAGCTCCGGCAGTACATCCAAACACAAACCCCTCCGTTATACTCCGATCGAAAGAAACATGTGCACGTTACTCTACTTTCAGAGAGTGTGTTGGGAGGAACAGTAAACGTATACGACGAAGTTAGTCGTCAAGAGGCGGCAGAGACTTGTCAAGCCATGCGGAGACGCGCGCCGCTCGAAAGCGTCCACCTGCGGTTGAAGAAGAAATGGCGCAGAGTGGATGGCGACAAGGCCTTGTTGACGAGCTTGTTCCGGGACCTACATCGGGCTCCGCCTCCTCACTCTACAGCTGTTCCAAAGATGGCAAAGGCCCG
>JAXISO010000274.1:0-53630 GCA_036785465.1 Colletotrichum agaves | reverse complement strand
GGAAATACTAAATTATTATATATAACTTCGGAAGAACCTAAATAAATTAGAGCTAGACCTTCTATAGGGCTTATTATATAATATACCCTAGGAATATCTCTTAAATGTATAGTAATAAGTTATGGACCTTATAAATAACGGCTAAGTTTAAGTAAGCTCCTTTATAATAGGAGCCCTAGTTTTACTAATTAAGAGACTAGGTAGAAAGTAGTAGTTCTATATTAACTATCATACCCTTAATACTATTAATACTTATAATTACTACCCCTTATTATTAATTAAGGAGATATTATATTTATTATTTAAGGTTACTTAGTTTACTAAAATAAATATATACTGTACTTTTTATAGAACTTATATTATTAAGGGGAATAAGTATAAAATAATATTCTAAATATAATTTAACTTTTTTAAGTAATTTATTATACTCTTTAAATTAATATATATACTTATAATATTCTAGTATTCTATTAATAAAGTATTAAGGGGAATTCTTAAGAATTTTATTATAGTATATTTAAATAATCTCCTAATTTATAATTATAATATATTAAAGAATTATAAAGCTAAGGTTTTTAAGGTACTTAGAAAATTATTATTATAAGTAGGGCTTTACCTAGACTTAAATAAGTACAATTCTTTAATAAAGAAGATAAAGTACTTAGAGTTTATTATTAAAGTAGAAAGAGAATATATTATAATTTAGAGAAAGTATAGGTAATTTATAAATAGAAAGCCCTAAAGAATACTTATAGGGTATAGAGCTTTATTAGTTTTATAAACTTCTACTATAACCTAGTAAATCTTTCTAAACTAATAGAGCCCTTATTATACCTTATAAAGAAAAATATATTATTTAAGTAGAATTAGGCTTATAAGGACTCCTTTAATAAACTTAAGGCTATATTTATTTTAGAGCTAGTCTTAGCCTAATAAAACCTAAATTAACTTATAATAATGAAGATAAATTACTCTAGTATAGTACTAAGTAAATACTTATTTTAAGTAAATATAAAGAGTATTCTCTACTTTATAACCTACTATTCCACCTAGCTTACCCTAGTATAATAAAACTATATTATTTATAATAAAAGGTTATTAGTAGTTATTTCTTATTTAAAGGCCTAATTAATCAAACTTAGAAGTATAATAAAGCCTTTTATTATTCTTATAAATTATAAAGCTTTAGAATACTTTATAAGTTTAAAACTAATATTAAAGTAATAAATTAAATAAGCAAAGATTCTCTCTAAGTTTAACTTTAACCTAAAGTACTACTTAGAATACCTAGCTAATTATTTAAATACCTTATTTTAAAGAGACTAGAATAATATTATAGAAACTAAACTCCTAATTTAAATTCTTAGGCTAATTAGAATTATAAAGGGGATTATATTTAAAAGGTTTTAAGTAATTATAGTCCTAATAATAGAGACTAAAGAATAGAACCCTAAGGGAGTTAGAATAGTAGAGACCTAGTCTTATTATATTATTAATACTTTATTAAGTAAATATACCTTATTTTAGGGTATAATCTTACTAATACTTCAGAATTAGAGTATAATTAATACTCTAGTATATATAAGTTACTTTATAGTAATAAAAATAAGGCTAGGTAATTCCTATTAAATACTAATATAAGAATATAAATTATAGATTATTTAATTAGACTTACTAGGGTACTCTAATATTAAGAGTATATTTAAGTTTTAGAGTATAAGCCTCTTATAATAGTTATTTTATAAATAGTATATAACTCCCTTATTCTAGAATACCTAGGTATAAACTTAATATTTATTACTTTATTTTAGAATTAATACTAAAATAGAATATTATAAAATATTAAATATTTTATTTATATTTATAATAATTACTAATACTTATATAAGAGTTATTAGTACTACTAGGACCTCTTATAACCTTTTCCTAATCTTAATAAGTTTTAGTCCTAGATTTTAATTAATTTTAAAATAGAATTACCTAGTAGGAAGGACTTAGACTTATAATTCTTAATAGTAATTATAAATTACCTCTTTAAGTATATTTAATTAGACTTTATAATTTTAATAATAATAGAGGTATATACTAAATACTTCTATAATATATAATAGTACTTTTAGAATTTCTCTACTTTAACTCTTAATAATTAAGAATTAAACTAAGTTAATTAGTTTTAATTAATATTATATAAATTTATAGGAGTATAATAACTCTTACTTATTATATTTTACCCCTAAATAAATAATAGAATAGAGTATATAAGACTAAAGATTTAGGTATTCCTATAGGTATATATTACTTTCTCTTAATTTAATTAATTATTATATACTACTATTTACTAATTAACTTTAAATAACTAGGATTTATTAATTACTAAAGTTAGCCTAAATAAATTATTAAATAAATTTAATATAACCCCTATATTTATAATAAGAATTAATAATATAATAATACTATTAAACTTGAATTATATTATAACTT
Source organism: Colletotrichum agaves (assembly GCA_036785465.1). Taxonomy (NCBI): domain Eukaryota; kingdom Fungi; phylum Ascomycota; class Sordariomycetes; order Glomerellales; family Glomerellaceae; genus Colletotrichum; species Colletotrichum agaves. The sequence goes on along the minus strand of JAXISO010000274.1, from coordinate 51,149 downwards.
TCTAAGCTTATTTAAAAGAGAGTATTACCTTAATATAAATTATTATAATATTTACTTAATAGTAGAATAAATAAAGTACTAATAAGGCTTAGAGAGTAATAAAATAATTTAAAGTTAGGAATAAGTTTTAATTATTCCTTTATTATATTAAAATTGATAAACTTGATAAGAAACTTAATTAAATTATTATTAAGTATATAGTAATAAATATCCTTGATTTATTAAATATTATACCTGATATTCCTTATAGAGTTTATTTAACCTTTAATATTAATCTAATTAAAAGAGTAATTAGTAATTAATTATTATTTTAATAATTTATTAATACTTATTTAAACTTTATCCTAGAGAATAAATTAACCTAAGAGGAGTATATTATAAAGAATATTCTTACTATAAAGAATACTCCTAAGTATAGGTACTATTATAATATATTAATTAAGTAAAAAGATTATAATTTACTTATATAGGAGCTACTAGAGAATTTAGAAAATAGTAAAGTAGTTTTATAATTTAAATTATAATATAAGAGTGTTTAAAAAAAATGATAAGTCAATATATATTTATTAATAATAGAAAATTACTTAGGTTATAATTAGAATAGAATTGATCCCTTAAAATAGAACTAAATAAAAAAATTAAAATATTTCCTTATTTTCCTCCTCCTCTTTATTATAGAAGCCTAGTAACTCCTTATAAGTTAGGTAATAGGGGTATAAGTATATTATAAGGGTATAATACTAGTAATAAATAGGGCTACTAGACTTAGTAAAACTTAAAATTTTACTTTAATAATAATAGGAAATAATATAATTATTGCTCTAAAGAATAGTACTTTATTAATTAAGTATTAATAAGTTATTATATATTTAGGAATTTCAAGGGGACTTATTATAAGATTTATAAAGCTACTAAGATTAATAAGAACCTAGGTTTAATTAAGAATTAGGAGTATAAAGGGGGTAATAGGGGTATAGAAGATAAAAGCAATAAAAATAATAATAATAAAAATAAGGGGGGCTTATTATATATAATAAAAATTGTAAGAATATAACCTATAAGGTTAATATATATTCTTTTATAACTATATATAAAGGATTTAAATAATCTATATTTATCCATATCTTTATGATCTTATACGATATGAAGAAATGGATTGGATATTTGAATTCCTTATAAAATTTGCAGTTGAATGGTATATGGTTTGATACTATATGCTAATACTGCTAAATATAGCTATAATAATCTAATAATAGAAATATGCGTCAAAGCGTACGCTAACGCAGCGCACAGACCACTTCGGAGGTCCGGATCCGCTTGGACCCACACAGACCCACACGGACCCACTTCGGTAGTCCGTAACGGACTAATATGGAGCTCTGTAGAGGTCTAAGTGTAATAAGAAGAGGTATAATAAGCTAGAAATATTCCCACCTCTAGTTAAGCAATTAAGTAAGTAAGACTTTAATAAATATATATCTTTTTTATCCTTATAAATTCCTCTATTCAAATATTATGCAACAAACTATTAAAACGATCCTTATACACCACACTCTACCCGATATATTATTATATACGTGTGGAAGCTTTACTACTTCATTACCTACCTACTTTTCCGTGCTTATAACCCTAATTTAGCCACAATTAATATATAGGAAGTAATAGAATAACCTCTAATTTAGCCCTCTACTAATAAATATCCTTATTAAACTATAATTTAAAAGCCCCCTAATTATTATAAAGAGGCCTATAAAGTATATAAGTATAAAAAAAAGGCCTTCCTCTCTATTAATATTATTATAATTATCCCTTACTAGTATTATTTAAGTAATATCTATATTACCTCTCTCTCTAAAACTCTCCTAAATAGGATAATTATTCTAAAGTTCTTTAAAGAAGCCTAGAACTCTCCCCAGTAGAAGGAGTAGAAATTAGTCTTTAATTATAAAATATAATAATTTATTAATAAGGGAGTTTATAAAGTTATAAATCCACCCTATAATACTAAAATTCTCCTAAATAAGTAAATTTATAATATTAAAACTAATAAATCTAATAATATTATAAAATATAAAGTTTACTTTATTATTTATAGTAACTTTAAGTAGAGTAATTAATTATTATAGGAAATCTATATAACTATAGCCTTATTAACTATAACCTACCTCTTTTTTATTATTATTACCTTACTAAACCTCTAATATAAAGTTTATAACTTTAATACTACCTTCCTAATTATACTAATCCTAGAGGGAGTTAAGGTTTATATTAAATAACCCACTAATTACTCTACTAATAATAACAAAGTCTAGCTTCTTTATAAGGCTCTCTATAATCTCTATAAAACCCTAATTTAGTAGTTTTAGTTTATTAAATCTAAAATAGAAAATCTTAGTTTTACCCCTATTAATAATAAAGTTTACCTATTTATTAATCACAAAATTAAGGCCTATATCCTTATATATATTAATAATAATATTATTACTACTCTAAATAAGGAGATTATTACTAAAGTATAATAATTACTTTAGAAGGTCTACTCTCTTAAGAATCTTAGAAAAGTAATAACCTACCTTGGATTTCAAATTAATTATAATAAATCCTCTAATAAAATCTTCCTCAACTAAATTAAATACACTAAAGCCTTCCTTTAATAATTCAATTATTTTAACTATAACCTCATTAAAACTCTACTCCCTATACTTAATAATCTCCCTACTAAATAAAATAAAGATAAGTATACTTAAAATAAAAAGTAGGAGTATATTAAATAAACTAGAGGCTTTAACTACCTAGTTACTAGTACTAGAGTTAATATAGCCTACATAGTTAGTAAACTCTTATAAGTTAATTTAGGCCCCTCTAAGGCCTATTTATATATTATTAAGTACCTCTTCTAGTACCTTAAGAGAACTATTTACCTTAGTATTATACTTAATAGAGTACTTATAATTAATAAATTAGGGCTCTATACTACTATAAATACCTCCTTCACTAATAATAAATTATTATAAGTTTTAACTAGAGAATATATTATATTCCTTACTAGAGCCCCTATTACCTAAAAGTTAAAGAAGTAGTCCATTATTATTCTTAGTACTATAAAAGTAGAGTTTATTAATTTAACTCTAATTATAATTATACTTAAATAAATTTAGTATTACCTTATATAATTACTAAATAAATCTATTAATACTCCTACTATTTTATTTACTAATAGTACTAATAAGTATAATAATATAATAAACCCTCTAAATAAAGTATAAATATATTATATTAATATCCAATATAAATAAATTATATAGGAGGTCTATACCCACTAAACTATTAACTTAAAATTAATTAGAGGCTCTAATATACTAACTAATAAATTAATAAAATTATTATTATTACTAAAGCACTAAGACTTCATATAAATACTTAGTATAGTAGAGGGATTAGACTAAGAAGGGGATTTCTATACATATAGGACTAGAGAAGGATTAATCCAGGGCCTATGATTAGACTATAAATACGGAGATTATACTTAAAAACTACATATATTTAGTAATTATTTATATTATTAGTTTAAGCTATTTTAAGGCCTCATTTAAGCTGTTTTATAGCCACAATTTATATTATTATTATAGCCTATTATTTAGCCTCATAGCCAGTAGAGTCTAAGAGGGGGTATTAGAGCCAGGCCCTCCCAGCTAGTGGCTGTTGTCTGCCAGCTAGTGGCTCTGGGAGTCTTCAGCCTCCACGGCCCACTGGGCCAGTAGTTTAGTTTCCCATCATTATTACTGTTTTTACTATTGATTGATCCCGTGCTTCCACAAATAAGGTATACTTACTCACTTAGACCCTATCCATTTTCAACGTTATTTAAGATGTTAAGGCGTCTAGAGACAGCCTTCATCTCTGGAGATATAGAGGAGAATCTAGGTTAAATCAATATCTTGAATTAAGTGCGCGAATGGTGCCTTAACTGGCTTTTATTCTAGTAATCTTGAAAATCCTTAAATATACTCTTAGCACGGCTAGACCAAAAGTTTTGTCCTGGCTAGGGCAGGTAGCTACTGCAACATTCTTACGATGGTTACTACGCTGTTCTGCCCTTGACGCTTTTATATAACATGTGCCCATTGAGGTTAAGTTGTTGGTCAACGTTTTTGGCTTCTCGGCAAGTGTCTCTGTCTGTAGCAGTCCCTGAATACTTCAAACCGCACACTGTTGAATTTCTTAACTCCTCTTTTATAATTTCTTTCACAGTCTGACCTTTAGGAAAATGGTGGCTACTGATAATAATTAGTAGGTAATACCTAATTGAAGAAGGCATACCATTGCTTCTTACTGGACCTTGATTTATTATTAAGCTCCTCCGAGATAAGCGATTAATTAGTAATTAGAGGTTTTAATAATTAACATGATACTAGAGACTATAGTTGAATTCAGATGACGTTAGATATGGGAGGAAATATGACTTGTTCGGCTAGTTCGTTTCAGTCTGACGAGTTCACTTACTCAGAATCCAACCCTGTCCACTTCTGCGTGAAACATCGGCCTCCAAATGTATTTAAACACGGTCTTGCCTATATAATGAAGTGCTCCCTCAAGTTCTCCGACATAAACCCACCCCAGGTCACGAAATCACTTCACTAACAAACGGTTTGAAGTCCAGATCAAGTTTCATCACGCAGGACGGCACCTTCCAGCGAACTGCCATTTTGGGCCTTCTCACTCAGTGCGAGGAAACAAATGACGGTTTGGATCTCTTCGGGCCCGGTGAGGATGGTGCGAGAACGGTAATGCAGAGTAATGGAACCAAAAAAAAATGGGACGTGTGACCTATCAAATGCCCTTCCTAATTGCATTTTTCTCAATACTCATCATGAGCGCATTGAGTTCTCTTGCTGGTAGTTTAAAACCTTCCCTTCACTCTTTCAACCAGTTCACGCACTTTCTCAGGATTGGTCGGTCCAGACATGTAGAACCACTGTTGCGTAAACGCCTTGCCACCCACAAGTTCAGGGTCAGCGCCCTTTTCCAGAAGCCATTCAGCGTAGTCGTAGTCCTGTGCGGCACAAGCATAAGCGAAGGCTGTCGTTTCATACGTGCTCCCCCTTTGACGGCAGATCAAGTCAGTGTAAGGCACCCGCTTCACGTCGTTGACAGCCGCCAAGCCCAGTGCGAGGATGTGCTCTGCAAGCGGACGACGTCTGGAAAATGGTACGTGCCAATTTTCTAAATCCCGTAAGTGTTTGGTTTGACCGGATGCCAGGCTGTGCAACGGCCGGGCGTATGCGGGATTTGCGCCGTATGCGAGGAGGAGATCGACGAGCTCCGTGTCCCACAGGCCGATCGCTCTGTCCAACAGCCCCCCGCTCCTCCGCCGTAGAAGTGATTTTCCGTTTCTCGCTGGGGGATCCCCGTCGATGTTCGGGTCTGCGCCAGAATTCAAAAGGAATCTGAGAAGGGGTTTGTTCATGAGACAGCCAAGATGTTGCGTGGGAACTTGAGCGCCTTTGTATCGAGGCAGTTCCCAGGCTTGGTTCGGATGCCAACCAAACTCAACCAACGCTTTAACCAGGGGGAGAGGGTCGCCCTTGTCTTCTCGGCCAGGGCCGAAAATACAGACGTCGACAAATATAGGCCGAGTGTGGCTGCATGGCTTACACTCGGGCCGTACGAAGACGTTGCTGTGCAATTCGGCTCCGTGTGTGAGAAGATGACGTACAACGGCGACCTGATTACCGAAGGATGCATTCTCCAGTCCGTATTGAAGTACAGCTTGGGTCGGTCTACGCTGTTGGATGAAGGCAGCGACCTCATCAAGAACGCCTTCCTCGCATGCAGCGAAGAATCGGACGACTGAATCTGCATGGCTGATCGAATGGGGTCTCAATGCATATTCAGGCCGCGGCAACTTTGTTGGTAGTGGCGGGAGGGGAAAAGCGATTTGTTGGGCCTCTTCTTTCCACTCCCCTAGGACGGGGAGACTCTCATTATAGCGACGCTCAATGTTCGCCTCTTCCATCATGGATATTCGATCGCGAATGACGTCGATACGCTCTTGCACCTTTATCATTGTGTCTGGCTCCAACGTGTGATTTGGGCAGAAATGAGTCCTGAAGTAATGATAAAGAGGGATCCATTGGCGAAGAACTAAGTAGTTTACGCTTAATGTTACGCTGCCCCAATTTTACATCATGTGAGATGAGACTCGCGAGTCTTAGTTTGGAAACGAGATGTGTCCCCCTGCTGTTGGTTGCTTATAAGCGACTTTCTATCTCTTGCATTCCCGACCAAACCCAATGACACCAAGTGCTGCCTCCCTTTCCCCACCGCACGGAGAGTAAATCATTTAGGTAAACAATAATACAAAATACACCTCTGTTATCAAACACACAAGGTTGCTGAATCTCAGTATCGTCTGCAGCGTCAAGTCGGGAGGTATCGCAGCCGCCTTACAATTGACAACTCTAAAAGGACGCGTATACCATCCTCACAATGCCAGAGTCTCAACGCCTGTCTGCTTCACTTCGTGCAGAGAGAGAGTTCTTTCTTGGTCTCGAGACGATCTCGAAGCCTACTCAGAGAGTAGAATCCCTAGCCGGGATGTTAGCCGGCACCGGGGCCCCGCATATTTCGGGCCTCCGGAGACTCAGCATCTGGGGTCGGCGCTAGGCGTTTTCGGACTCGGTTCATTAATGGCGACAACTTGAACGATATTCTACCTCTATATTTCCAGTTTAGCTTTATTTCCTTTCCTTACCACGACCGCCATATCCCCATCCAACTTCATTGGCCATCTTCACCTTAACCTCAAGTTCGTCAGCATATGCACACACCAAGCCCGGGTTCTTCTGAAACCAGCGTCAGTACATGATCACGTCTAATCCCGACTGAAGGACGTTCTCCACCATTACGCCGGTGCTTATACCTTCCACGACAGACACAACCATCTTGTCACCTGTTGCCTTCTTGATCTCTGAAGGAAAAGGTGCCTGGTAACCCAGGACGGACTCGATGCTTGTAGACTGGAGAGGGTGGATGCCTCCTGAGCTGACGTCGAGAAAGTCGACACCTCTCCCGGCCAGAATAGACGCTAGTCTGCACGGGTCTTCGACGGTCCAGCTTTCCGAACATTCCTCGTTCTTGTTGTCGAACCAATTTGTAGCGCTGGTTCGAACGAAAAGGGGCATCTCTTCCGGGATAGCAGCTCGAACCAAATCGGTGATCTCGAGAACCAACCTTACCCGGTTCTCCCAGTTTCCGCCGTATTCATCTGTGCGCTGGTTGCTTATGGGACTAATAAACTGGTGGATCAAGTGCCCGTGAGCGGCGTGTATCTCAACAACGTCCCAGCCAGCTCTGACAGGTCGCTTCGTCGCATCCATAAAAGCGTCTTGAACTCCTGAATTTGAGAAGCCGTCGTTGCCGTTGGTTGCGGATAGGCATCGTTGAAGCGCAGTGCTGACGGCGAGAACATTTGATCCGGCCAACCGCCAACCTCCGCACTCGCAGTCGCGTTCATGTGTAGAAACGGCGCTACCATACTGGACTTGCGACCGGCGTGGCTGAGTTGAATACCCATCTTCTGGCTCTGGCTATGGGCAACCTCGATGATGCGTCGCAGAGGTTCAATCTGCCCGTCTTCCCACAGGCCGATATCCTGAGGTGTTACGCGACCCTCTCTTTGCGCAGCAGTTGACTCCATTAAAGCCAGACCAGGTCCACGCTTCATGATCCCGCCCAAGTGTGTCAAGTGCCAGTCCTTGGCGCAGCCATCCTTGGCCGAATACCGGCACAGAGGCGCTAAAAAGAGGCGATCCTAGAATGCGAGGCCTCGGACAGTGGTAGCGTAGAGAATTTTGGAATAGAGGTGGCTGTTGTCGTGCTGATCGCAGCACCGGAAACTGGATCCTGGCAGGAGTGTAATACGACACACCATCCGCTGCAGGGTTTTCAGTGGATGAAAAATGAGAGTCTCTGCGCCCACGTTGGTTTGGGAAGCCATATGCGAAAGGGGTTTGATGATGAGGCTCTATCGATGGCTTGTAGGTGACCACTTACGCCGTGACCAGACGTCTAGAAGATGATCAAGGATTACGTAGCTTGGCTCCGGAAGCCACAGCCCAGTTTAAGTCATGCTGATCTGCTGAAACCGAAACTTCAGTCTAGGATTTCCCTCACATCGGTCGGTATTTTGATGTTCGCGTCAAGATAGAAACCGTCTGCAGTCTGAGCTGAGAAGGGCAGTGAGGGCGCCTGATTTTTGGTTGACTCGCCAAGCCAGTAACGGATTTGCTTGTGGCAACGCCAATTCTCGGTGTTGTACAGAGTCTGGATTCCACGAGTCTTAGATCTGTGCGGAGCTTTTCGCCTCGTTTCGTGTTACTTGAAGCGAAAATGTTGTTTTCTAGCTGCATGGTAAGTGTCGCCTTGGCTTCCAGGTGGCGCTCGCCCATAGCAAACATCACGTTGCCAAGAGTTCAAGGTCGAGAATTCATATGTCAAGTAGATGCAAGTCGATTTTTAGAATACCTCTATTTCTCTATGGTTGTTTACAATGTTCCTGGCGAACTTGTGCATCTGCATTCGACATATTCGTCCTCTCAAGGGGGCCAGCGCGATATGCTTGAGGTCGGCTTGCTCAATATCCTGAGCCGGTGCAGCTGCACCGCGTCTTATTGGGACTATGGCCCGCATTGTTGCGACATTAATAAGTACAAGAATCTCTGCAACAACATTCTGTTCATCCCAGCTCAACAGGTCGGCTAGTTGCGTCTACCTCTGCAGTTCCTGTGTGCGACGATAATTCGACGGGAGGCGGGGTCTGGGGGCCCAAATTTTTCATCTCTTGCGTGCGCGAACCAGGACCCGGAAGCTCCTGCTTAGCATCATAACCGTGATCATGGTTGACATGAGAAAGTCGTGTGTCGCGATTTCGCTTTCTCTTCCGCCAACAGACGAACAGCCCTGTGCCGAGGAGAATCAGGACTAAAACAACCACACCAACGACAATGCCGGCGATCGAACCTGATGATAGGCCAGGTGCTGTCATGTTCTTCTTTCCTTGATCAGGGAGTTTCCCGTAGAGCGGAAACGCCTGATGATTGACTGCTATAGGGCCTTGAAGCTCCGTTAAAGGAATCTTTCTCCAAGACGTCGAGATCGTGCTTTCGGTTCGACCGGTCGTGGCGATGGGGTAGAACCAGACATCAGTCGGAGTGCTGACCGTGCTCACGCAATCCCGCATGGTGCTTTCGCCAATGACATTCTCGTGGCATTTCCAACCTCCCGGGGGACAGCACCATGTTTGGACGTAGGGCGTCATCGTCTCTTGATACAACAGTTTCAAAGTCTTGGTGCATGCCGTAGTCCACCCGCTTATACAGACCGTGCCTGGATAGGCTAGGCTGGCTACATCTTCTGCGTGCAGTTGACTGTCAGTCATAACTTGATTTCGTTGATTGACCATGGGAGATATTCCTACTGAAAGTTGTGATTGGTGACCAAATATCACCGTAGGACTCCGGGAAGCATTGGGTCGGCCACCAAGTCGTTGTTTCCTCAACAAACTTGAGCCCCCAGCAGGTGTAACCGGAACTCACATCTTCGGGTTTGCCTTCGCATCGAATCGCTTTTGGAAATATGGTACAAATACTGGATGGGGGGATAAACGGTGTGGTTTGGGGTGCTAGAGTGAACACTTTGGAGTCTTGGTAGACCCCACCTGGATTATAATAGTACGTCTGCACCCACGGAGTGTAGGTTGTCCGCGGGCCCGCCATATTTCCGCGAATAAATCAAGCAAGGTTGAATGTGCAAAGAGGATACGCGCTGTGCGACGCTCGACCTAGAATCAAGAATGGAAGCGAACCAAGAAGAGTTCAGGGATGATTGTCAGAGGGCTCTCTGATTTATGAAGTAGCTGCTGTTTTGGGGATCATAAGCCGCAACATTAGATGGTGCTTATTGTTTCACAAGTCCAGCAGCTCTCGCTTTTGTGCTACCTCGAACGTCTGCATCGCTGAGCTGGACTCACCTAAACGAGCATGGAGTTCTCTAGGTGCATATGTCGTGAGTCGGAAGTCGAGCCAAGGGGCTAAAACTTGGCTTTCATATACTTTGTATCGCCGTAGAACAGTATCCTCGAAGCGTATATCTGCCTTGTCTGTGTCCTACCTACCACCTCTGTCGACTTAAATTCCAAGCAATTGCGGCGTTCGTAAGCTAAATGTAGTGGATCAGGGCCAAGACTACGCCTTCGAGCGAAAGAATTCCTTACGAGGATCCGGCGGCGCTGGGTCGCTCATCAAGCTTTTCTGAAATTCTGCCCGCAACCTCATCAAGGGCGGCGGGACCCATGTATTGAAGGCCAAGAGGTCAGTATCTTCCTCTGGATCCCTCGCCATATTTAACAGGTACGGCGACTAAATACGGCCCGAGGATTGGTTAACCTTGGGTTCCCATACCAGGTGCAGCTTCCAGTGTTTCCACTTGACCGCCCGCAGCTCGTCTTTGATGTAGAAGAGGAATCCTTCTCTTTCGGACTGAACCGTGCTTGGCTGCTTGAAGAATGCCGTTTGATCGATCCCGTCAATCGGTCGATCGTTCGGCGTCGTGGAACCCGTAATCCCCAGGATCGTGGTGAAAACATCGGTAACATGAACAATCTCGTTTGAAGTCACTCCCTCCGGCACACCTGACCCGGCCACCGAATATGAATGGGACGCGAAAACTTCGTTCTATGGCGGTGTAATATGTCCCAGACCAAGGTCCAGCTGCGCCTCTATACGGTTCCTGGAACTCGGGTCCGTTATCTGAAGCAAAGATGAAGACGATGTTGCTTCTCATGCCGAGAGAGTCGAGATTACCCAATAGTTCGCCAACACATCGGCCCATCTCAGCCATTGAACCCGTAAAGTGGCCTGCTCCGTCTTTCCGGAGAAATCCTTGTGAGAGACAGTCGGAAAGTGAAGGTGGGCAAGCGGAAGGTAGAGAAACAACGCCTTCTCGGCCTCGACTTGGCGTGTAAGCCAATTCTTGGACTGACTGGTGACAACCCGTGCGGATGGGGTGTCGGTCGGTCATCAGAGCGGACCGTGTCGGTACGCAATCGCTCTCGACGTTGAAGTTATGCTGCAGGAGAACTTCCGTGGCAAGCTTGTCGATCCGGTGCGTGGCGGCGCCTTGAAGAGCGCCTCCGCCGTAACATCCCAACTCTCACCTAGTGGGCCCTTGACACCAACACGATATTTGGTCGATTCGGGTCGCGAGACATTGTCTATTCACGAAAGAGTGCCGAGAAAAAAAAGTCAGTTTTGAGAACGACAGAGTATATTTGGTGAGGCCACGCGAGTGCCTCAGCAAGTCATATGCGACATCCCGGCCGGCGATCGCCTACTGAGACCGGTCACCCAACCCGTTTGACGGCGGAGATGACCTCCGTCATCCTGCTTCACCGTCGGCATATGTTGATCAAGAAATGTTATGTTTTTTGAACGTCACTCAGGAATAAAAAAGTTCCTGGGAAAGAGCGTACCGACTAATTGGAGTGGTGTTACGTTCTAGGTTCGGTGATGAGACACAGTAGAGGGACCTTGATCCTCCGAGATAAAATAATGTACGCGTGAGACTAAGAGCACAGGAAGAATCGCCACAAAACATTTGATGATAATGTATCATGTCTTATATGATAGTGTTTATCTAACAGTGAACTGGTTGCTGCGAAAGTCTAACTCATGGTCGCAAAGCTGAGCATAACCAGTGAAAATGCGAGACCGACACTGATCAAGCGTCATCAACAAGCAACAATCGTATGCCTAGATAAGCATGTTCCAATATGGGACACCAGTGGAAGGGCTTACTCAGCACAAAACAGTTTTAGGAAAAAAATGTACCTCACCATCAAATTTCCGACCTCATTGCAAAGCTCAGCGAAAATCTTCGGGCGAGAGCAGGAGAGTGGTGATTCCTGTTGGAAAAGTCTCTCCTACGGGTTTGCTCTTCGCCAGTCGTATACCTCGAAAACCATCGTCTCAGTGGTCAACGCGGAGATATCCTAGCGAGGGGGGGGGGGTCTACGGTCACTGGACCTACCGTTGAAAGGACGCTCAAATTTCATAATGTGAAACAATGTCCTCAAAACCAATGCGGGCCTCGTGGGAGATTAGCAACGTCACGATGGTATAGCAAAGCCAGACTGGGACCGGGTCCCGAGACAGCATCTCCCCTACGGGGGCGGGCGATGGTGGCTTCGGGAGGACCTCCCATGGAGCACTTCACAGAACGTGAAATGGCCATTGAGAAAGAGTATTTCTCATTCTGATTTTCTAAACTTTTTTCGCTTTTAGCCTTTGCAATTCCCTCGTGTCTTTTGATGTTCCCATTCCAGGCAGTACCATTTGCCATAAACGCTTCAAGGTGTTGTCAACGTCGTGAAAACGCCGTCAATGGATATCATGAGATGTAATTTCCTGCCGCCGTGCTTTTTGAATATGCCGGTTGTCCCTTGAAATGCCGCTGATCGTTGGGTGGAGGGCCGGATAGCCAAACGGCGCAGCTCCTTCTCAGGTCCGCAGCGCCGTAGTCATCGGCCAAAGTCGGTGACGTCGAGAAGATAAGATTTAGGCAGAGGCGGTGGACTTGACGCGGAGCTCGCGGCCGACCTTGATGCGCTCGAGGATGGACTCACGGTCCTTGTCGAGCTTGAGCTTGTTGATGACGACGTTGGAGGGGTGGATGCCCAGAGGGACGGCCTGGCCGGAGGTCTTGTCGCGGGTGACGCGCTCGATGTGGATGACATACTTGAGGCGGTAGACGGAGGTGACCTTGCCCTCCTTGCCCTTGTTGGCACCACGGACGATGGTGACCTCGTCATCCTTGCGGATGGGGATGCTGCGGACCTTTGAGGCTGTTAGAATCGTCCCGACCGACGGATAAAATGTGCAGAGTAGACGAGAACGTACGTTGTACTTCTCACGGAGCTCCTTGGAGAGGGGGGCGCTCATGATGTTGCGGCGGACGCTGGAGGGGGCACCGAAGTGAGCAGCGCGCGACTTGCGGCGCGAGGACGCAACCACTTGGGAATTGTCAGCATTGATACGATTGATTGTGATGACAATGTGATTGCTTACTCTTGTTAACCTTGGTCATTTTGGCTGGGCGTTAGTACGAACGTCGTTGGGCGGGAATTGAACGAGATGACTTGTCGTGAACGGGATACCGAGCGACAAAAAAAGTTTTGGGTGGATTGGTCGTTCTTCTGTGGGCGCAAATCTAGCGGAATCCCCACGTGACCCTGGGCTGCCCTAAGAGGAGAGCTGCACGTGATGGTTCGCGGCTTGAGTGGTCCAAGCTCTTAAGAGTCTGGCTGCAGAGGGCGCTCATCCGCGATAAGATAAGACCACTTGAGTGGAAGGGATTTGAGGTTGTCATCAAGGACCAGCGATTGAGCGTCGGAGGAACGACGGCTTTCATACCGCCTTATTATTTGACGTTTCGTGAATCGTATCCTACAGATGTACATCTCTGTGCCACCAGCCACTGTTCTCGAATGCATACAGCCTAAACGCCTATTCAGATGCTCCCTCCTTTTCCTTTTAGCTAGTAGTATCACAGCCCTGGCATGAAAGCCATGGAATGTAAGGCCCTTTTTACAGATATAATCTCGGTGAATTGTTGTTGAATTGGTGATTTCCCAAGAGATATCGAATCAGTGGCCATGATTACATTACTTCTGTTCAACCGGAACTGGTGGCTTAAACTTGCCATTGTCGTCGTATTTTGCCTCTGTTCTCATAATCAGCATTCCAATCCAACTCTAAAGTGCATCGCAACTTACTGAAAAATGTATAATTCAAGGTCACAGTCTCTATGCCACGCATATTGACATCATTGACCATATCCGGATCCAGGTAGAAGAAGACAGGCATGTCGACCGTCTCCCCTGCGTTCAACCTCTGCTCCTCGAAGCAAAAGCACTGGATCTTGCTGAAGTATGGCGCCACCTGGCCCGGTGTTACGCTGTACGTTGCCACACCAATAATGTCGGTATCTGAAGTGTTCGTCGCCGTGTAGAAGGCTAACGCCGTCTCGCCGGGCAGCACGCGCACCTCACGCTGCTGGGGAGTGAACTTCCACGGAAGGATGTCCGAGACGGAGGAGTTGAAAGTGACGCGGATACGCTTGGCGGATGTTACGGGGACGAGGCGCGCGGCGAGGCCGTCCTCGCTGTAGTCTACGTCGGGGCCGTGAGCGCGGACCGGCTGGCCGCCCCAACCTGTTGTTTGGCAGATCTGGAAAAAGACAAGTCAGCTCTTTGTGTTTTGCTACCGGTAAAAAGCAGAAAGGGCGCACCATCTTATACAGAGGAACAGAACCGTAGGATAGCGCAACCGTGCCCAAGATAACGCTGAGTGTATAGTACCTGCACGTACTCTTAGCAACTCTCTCCGACCCAATTGCGGGAGCGTATATTCTCACGCTGTCGTGGCATTCTTCCGTCTGTAGTGCGCATGCACCTGCTCCATCGAAGGCGCGCCGCCAAAGCTAGGGCCGGTTTGCTTCGGCGAGGGTGTTGTCGATGCGGCGCGGCGGGCGGCGGGCAAGGGCATATTTCGCAGGGGCGGACGGGTGTGCTGGCAGAAGAAGCAGCTCCATTTCTGCGCCGATTGGCGCCACGGTAGGCGCGGGAGGGTGTTCATGATCGCGGGCGGCGGGGAGGTTTGTGAGCGTTGGGAAGGACGGAGGGTGTGATGCCTTTTCGCATGCCATCGGAGCTACAGCGAGCCCGGCAGACGCCGAGGATGTCGGGGACGGGTGGGGTTTCTTCCGCCCCCGTTTTAGGGATCTTGACGCTGAGATTTAGTGGGGAGTTCACTGAAGGATCTCCCGTCGGGCAGGCTTGCCATCGAACTAAGCCCGATTGGTTTCGTAGATACCTAGTCCGAAGGTCCACAGGTTTTCATGTAGTTTAACGGAACTTTGGGTGTTTAAATTAATAGGTATGTATTTGTCGTGACATATTCCCACTTTCCCAATACTGTTCAGAATGTATTGGCTAGGTTTGCCTCAAAGTCCCAATATTACGCGGCCTTTCCGTTCTTCGAGGTCCTCTTCAGACGACTTGCACGTGGACTTACGACCCTCTTCGCCACACCCAAAGCTCTCTCCAGGACCATTACGACAAACACTTGAATGAAGAGAATGATGAGTCTCACAAACAAGTCCGCCAGTCCAAGGGACGGTTTCCTTCCGCGGCTGTACGTTGAGTCCACGAACTGGAAAGGCAGCTTCGCGTACAGGTGGTCTTGCGCGATGTGCAAGCCACTGCTGAAGCCGTCCTCGTGAAAGCCGTACTTCGTCCACGCTCCGGCATAACTGATACCGCGTTTGTTCTGGATACGGGGGAGGAGCTTCTGCGCGCGCACTGCTGCGGGGGTATAGATTGGGTGGCGGTAAGTGAAGCTGCCCTGGATCGTATCTGGGTTTGGCTGGTGTAGAGGGTTCATCGTGACCAGAACGTCGCCAAAGGTTTCGCGGGGAATATGTTGGAGAATGTTCATGTTGTATGTCAGCGATACTTGGTCGATGTTTCGCTTTCCTGTCGAAGGCGAGGAGAGGGTAAGGTAGTTCCAGCTGGTCCAGGCCTTCTCCGAGGCCGGCATGTGTGACAGATCGGAATGGAGAACAACGGAGTTCTCGGATGTTTTGAAC
Source organism: Colletotrichum agaves (assembly GCA_036785465.1). Classification (NCBI taxonomy): domain Eukaryota; kingdom Fungi; phylum Ascomycota; class Sordariomycetes; order Glomerellales; family Glomerellaceae; genus Colletotrichum; species Colletotrichum agaves. The sequence continues at coordinate 35,444 of JAXISO010000274.1, read as the reverse complement.
GCGGACAAGATCTTTTTCTCTTCTGGTGTGGCAGATGCCTCGATAATTCTGAGGGCCTGGTCTCCATGGGTCGCCAGGATTACATGGTCGTAGACGTCGGATTTGCCGTTGTGAGCGTGTACCCGCACCCTGCCGTCGTCCTCGGTCGTGACTTGAGTCACTTGGGTATTGAGGAAGAGATGGTTGGTAGGGAAGCCGTTCATGACGGCGTCAATGTAGGACTTTGCGCACTTCTTGAGAGTGAGCCACTGCGGTCGCGCCGAGATTGTCGACAGGAGATGGTGATTCCACCTGATCCGATGTTAGCATCAGCCACGACCCGTGTACCACGGTACTTACATGAAACGGACGAGAGTAACTGCGGGAAAGTCCAAAGTGCATTTGTCTGGGCTCGTACTCCATACGGCAGCAGTCATTGGAATCAGATAGTCGTCCCTAAAGGCATCTGAGTACCCTTCCCTCTCGAGATACGCGCCAATTGTTTCCTCTGCCTTGGCTCCTTTGCTGTCACCGTTCATGGCGGCGGCATCGTTTTCATCATCGGCCATCAATAAGTCCAGAGCAAACTGGTTGAACCGGAAAATATCAAAGATCATCCGCCACATTCGCAGTGAAAATATGTTCTTCCGTTGACAAAAGACGGCATCCAAACTTGTACCCGCCCATTCAAACAGGCCATGATCTCGGGTAACCCCGAAGGTCATTTCTGTCGGCACCGTCTCCACCTTGACCTTCTTGAGGAAGTTGATGAAGTTGGCTGTGTGTCATGTAAGTGTGAGGCGCCCATGCGAGCCGGGGTGCACAACTCACGATAAGTCGCCGTGTTGAGGACAATAAAGCCCGTGTCCACGCTCGTCTCATATTTCCCATTTTTCCAGCTCACTGTGTTGGTGTGCCCGCCCAGCCTCGATGAGGCCTCATACAGGTAGACATCATGATAGCTCCGGTTCAGCGCCCAAAGGGCTGCGATACCAGCGCATCCACTGCCGACGACGGCGACCTTTTTCCTAAGCTTCGGGTCAATGGGAGAGCCTACGGAGATCACGGACTCTAATGATGGAGGTCGACGGGCCATTGTTGAAGTTGCAAATAACACTGAGAGACGTGCAGGGAATCGGCACGGAACGATGCAAGGCTTGAAGTTTCAACAAGCCGCGTCTCGCGGGTGCAGACGGAGGGAACTTTGCAATGTTACAGTTGCATTAGGTATATAAGAACCCAGATCGAAGGACAAAGAGGGAATCAGGGAGGTCGGTAAGCTTGCGTAACTCAGCTCGAATGTCTCGGAATGGCGGGGTCCTAGGGCGTACGCCAACCCCGCGCCGTTCTCACCCCAAACTCAGACTCTTGGGGGAGGACAAAGCCTCGGAAGTCTCAGAGGTCGGAGGAGGCGATACGGGAGGCATGGTAGTACACTCTGGTCTCTGAACCAATGCACCTAGTGCTGCAACTTGCGCAGGTGACGAACGGGTTGTATGTCGAAGGAGCATGGCAGTGGAGGAGGGTGTGTGGGCAGTACTCTGAGCTGTGGAAAAGTATTTGCATGTTGTGGAACGATGGTTGGGCAGCAGCCGCATCTTCACATGAAGATAATGAACTCAATAGACGCGCAAAATGGCGGTAAAAGAAAAATGTGATCAACTTACAGCGGCTGACCTGGCGCCATTGCTGCTCCGTATCGTGATGGATCCCTCAGAGGACGGACTGGTAGAGCGGTCGACACGTGGCTACCGGGGGAGCGAATACGGGAGCGTGCTCCGATATTTCAAGATAATTTGACAGCGACGACGAGGGAGGAGGGAAAAGCGTACAGGAAAAGGGTGGTCGAGAAGAGGGTGCGTTCGGCCACGGAATCCGAGGCGATGAAACGAAACTCTGAGCTGCCGGAGTTCCCAGGCGCAATGACGCTTCCATTGACGACCCCTGCGACCTGTACTACTGTCTCTGGAACACCCGGCGGGACCGAACCTCTTTTCTCTCAACTTACCTTCGAACATAGGATTCTCGATGTGGACGCCGCAGGTGGCTAGCCGAATTTTTCGTCCAGAATGGAGGCTGAAAATAGCGACGACAGCTGTGGCTTTACTGCGGTGGTATTCGACATCTCTTACAGAGATGTCTGCTACCACGGTATATGAAACCTCTCAATAGTTCGAGAACTGGATAGGCAAGCAGGGACGAGTTGGAGTAGTACAGGAATAAAACTCTAGAGAACCTCGCTTGAGACCAAAGAATACTTCGACTTTGAGCGGCGAAGACCTTTCTGTGTAATCCGAGATATTTCACGACAATCTCGTGACACAGCACTCGTTACTGAGAAGTAGATGTTTGGTTCAGACGGAAGACTCCTTCTTCGCAACCGGAGACAGAACTCCAATAAGCAATGAAAAAGAAAAATAAAACGCCTGTCAGACGTCCATCGACACCCACCCCAACCGTGCGCCCAAGGGCAAGACCACGGTCAGGGACGAGATCATCACCGCCTTCTATACAGCGACTGCGTGAGCAGAGCCGCCCTCCTTGCGGAGGGTGCGAAAGCAACCAGAGTTCTTCACTCTAGGGTGTCGAGGATATCACTCATCAACCAGGGTAGGATCTGTGGCTCCTTTAGGGAACCTAGAGAAGGTCGAATACTATAGAAATGATTCTCTGAAGTATTGTCGACATGAAGAAAAAAAGAAGAAGAAAAGTCTAAGATTCGCGGCGAAAGGTCGCCCTTATATAGATGTCTGGCGGCCAGGCAGGGACGCTCGGGCCAGGAGCGGTTTTTCTGTGGAGTTTGCTGCCTACGGTGGGCCCCTAGTGGTGAAAATTTCGAGGAGAGGCTGGTGACCGCCCTGATATTGCCGGTTTTCGTGCTGGACAGCAAATTCGAACAAGAACTTTTCTTTACAACCAACGAGACGGGGGAACAGAGAAAGTTCTGAGAGACGGTTCTATGGCTCAGTCTGGACTTTTAGTGAATGGGTTCGACTAATTACCACAGATCTCGCCAGAAAAGAAAGACCAGTGGTGATGTGAGGCAGGCGGTCGCTCGACATCCCTATAGCGGAACCTGTGCATTCACTCTAGATAGCTCAAAACGCCGCCTGAAGTCTGATGAGACCGCACTCACGACCTCGACCCACACAGCTCTGGCTTTCAAAAATTGTCGCCTGGATGATCTGCAGGCTCAGATGACCTGGAAACTTGAGCGAGCGCGCCGGTTGAGATGGTGTCTTGTTACGCGGCCATGTTGGACGGTCCGTAGCAGGCAGCCACAGAACCGACCATAAACTACGTATTCGCGTGGCTTAATTGCGTTCACACTTCACAGGCCACAGGTGTCCTCATGTTTGTCAATCTACACTCGCTGGATTTCTGTAATTGGGCTCTGTCTGCCTCGTCCCTGGCCCAAACGATGAAGTCCAACGTTTATAAGCAACGGTTATGTCGTCGCTTCGCTGAGAATATCAAGCACGGCACGTCGGATGAGCAGGAGTCTCGTGCCAAACGCCGACTTAAATGCCGCTTTGAGGGCAGGCTGGGCTACTTCTTCACATCAAACGGTAGCTTACGACGAGAATATGTCGAACACTCAACGGGATCGGAAAACGTTAGATCGAGTTCCCAATTCTTAAAAGCGCCGTGGTGAATCGTCACGAGGACACCCACCATCAGTCTACCCGGCTTAAGTTCAACTCTACGTCCATTAGGCACCGAAATGCCAGTCGACGCGGAGCCGTTTTTCCTCGAACCGGGGGTTAATCAACTTGAAGAAAAAAGAAGAAGAAGACGAACTCCGTTCGACGCCTGCAAAATTCCATTAAAAGCCTGCAGCAGAGGGGGCCGGGGGCCTGTGCACGGACCTGGGATCACGTGTGCCGGTCCATTTCCCAGGTACCAGCCACGGGGAACCTGCTACGCCTCGTTACCTAAATCCGCCCGGACCCGATTGGTGCACCAGCCACTTGTGAGCATGTCGAGACTGAAGCATACCTTACTACAATGCGACCAGACGTCCTTCCAACAACGCAATCGCCCCCCGCCCCCATACCACTTTCTGATCGTTTCCGGCTCTTCCCAGTCTCCTCAACCGACGCGACCGACGACGGCCTCTCGAATTCGTTCAATTTAATCCACGACGAAACGACAGCTGCACTCGCTGCGCGCAACGACAGGGGGAACTTATAAGGAGGCCGCACTGCTCCACCTCTATCCCGAACACCCGCTATCTCCTAATAAGACACCGTTAAAGAACGACAGCTTATTTGGCTGAACATCTCTGCTTCCGCCGCGGCAAACATCCCATACCCCGTCGTACCCGCACACGATGTCGAACCCCCTCGAGACCGAACCCGGCTCCGAGCGCTTCAGCGACTATGAAGCCGAGCTGAAGCTCGTCCAGGCCGACCTGGTCCAGAAGCTCGACCAAATCCCCGAACTCTCAGGCGAGCCGCGCAAAGCAGCGTTGAGCTCCGCAGAGCGTGCACTAGAAGAGGCAGACGAGCTGGTAATTTCTCCCGAGGTTTCCTCCTCACTCAAAGGACAAAAAGCTAACAGCAAACAAAACAGCTCGCCCAAATGCGCCTCGAAAAGGCAAACATCCCAACTACCCTGCGCTCCAAGATCAATGCCCGCTTCCGCAACCATGAATCAGACATCGACTCGCAAAAGCGCAAGCTGCGTTCCCTCGCCGACGACCGCGCCGCCCTCTTCGGCGCCCGCTACACCGACAACCCTTCGGGCTCCGGTCACGACTACCAGCTCGAGCAGCGCCAGCAGCTCCTCAACGGCACCGACCGCCTCGACCGTTCCACCCAGCGCCTCAAGGCCTCCCAGGCCCTCGCCAACGAGACCGAGGCCATCGGCGCCAGCACCCTGGCCGACCTACACACCCAGCGCGAAACCATCCAGCACACCCACGACCGGCTCCTCGAGAGCGAGGGATACGTGGACCGCAGCGTCAAGACGCTGCGGGGGATGGCACGTAGGTAAACATCGTCCTTTGAAACACCTGGTAACGACGCAGAGAGAAAGCAACATGACTAATAGCGTGATAGGATGGCTACCAATCGGGTGATTACCATTTCCATCATCACCATCCTCGTCCTCCTCATTGTTGCCGTCATTTTCAGCAAGTTCAGATGAAGAAATCAGTGGCCACCGATTGGTCCGGAGTTTGGGGTTGTACGTTTACCATCACGATGTGTACTTTTTGTTTCCTGTTAGGAGCTTCGAGAATGGGGTTTATTGTTGTATTATTCCATCGCTCCCGTGTTTACGCAAAGAGATTAGGCTTCGATGCACACATACTATATAACGATGGGAAAAGAAGAAGCCCCTGGTTTGGGTTTTCGAGACAGAGCGCCACCATGAGTCGAAACAGAGACGTAAACACTTTGCCGGTAATGAAAAGAAAACCCTCGAAAAAACCTCACGCATGGGGACCTTTCTCTACAATTCGTTCATCTGTAAAAACCAATTTCGTTGTTCTTTTCTCTATCTACCGTTAAGACGCCATATGAAAAGACCCCCATTCAGAGAGCCACGTTTTACTCCATCTAGACGGGTATTATCAGACTATATCATTCCAAGAAAACCGCACATCAAACATATGCTACCTTCGTCCACCGCCCCTACGACCACCACCACCACCACCACCACTGCCTCCTCCGCCACGGCCCTTGCCCACCCCGCCATTAGACACAGGGCCGCGTCTCCTTTCCTCGCCGAGCCCCCTGCGTCCGGCAGCGATGCCACCCCTGCCACCGCGACCGCCACGCGGAGGGCCGCCGCGGCCGCCGCGGAAAGGCTTGCCGCCGCTCCTGCTCCTGTCCACCTGCGCCTTCACAGCAGCAGCGTCGTTCTCGTCCATGTCCTCCATGTCCTCGTCGTCCTGGCCGCGCTTGTTGCTGAACTTGAGCTTGCCGCCGCGGCCCTTGCGGGCGACGTCCTTGCCCTTGAGCGCCGCGACGTAGGCGTTCACGCCGGAGCCCTCGCCGGCGCCGTCGACCTCCATCTCGTCGTCGCTGTCCTTGCCGAGGATCAGCTTGCCGTCAAGATCGGTCTTGGCCTTGGACTTTGTCGGCTTGCGCATCTTGACGGGCTTGGTCGAGGAGATGTTGGCGAGAGCGTTGCGGTCGAGCAGGTCGAGCGGCTCGTCCTCGTCTTCGACGATGTAGGTGTTGCCGCCCTTGCGGTTGCCACGCTTGCCCTTGGGACCGCCGGCGGCGGCCGCCTCGTTGTCGGATTCGTCGTCCGAGCCGTCCGAGTCGCTGCTGTAGAGGGCCTGGTCGAGCTCGTTGTCGAACTTGCGGCCCTGGCGGCCTTCCTCGTCCTCGCTCTCCTCGCCCGCTTGCCTATCGGCGTCCTTCTTCTTCTTGCTCCGCTCCTTGGTCTTGCGAATATTGTTGATGAGCTTGCGGTCGGTCTCGGGGCAGTTCTGGTTGACGAGGTCGTAGCCAAATTTGCGGACCATTCTTTCGAGAATGTGTCTGACTTTGCTCTTGAAGTGGCCCTTGTGCTCGTGACCCCAGATGATGAGGTTGGGGATGAGGGATGAGAGACGGGGGATGACGAGCTCGGAGGGGAGACTGACGACGCAGATCTTGACGAATCCCAAGACGCTCTTGACGATTTCGCGGTTGTTGGACGTCAAAAAGAGGTCCATGGTCTGGACGAGGTCGGCGAGAGTTGAGGTGCTAAAGGATCGTCTGAACTCGTACAGGACACGGCTGAGCGCGGTAATGGATGCTGAAATCATGTGAGGGGTGCTGCCGACGAGACCGGCGCTGACCATCGTCAGGAACTCCTCGATATTGGCCCTAGCTGCTGGCGCGTCGGCGGGCATGTGAGGGACCTTGCTGTTGTCGATAATGGCGTTATTTGCTGCCTCCATGCGTTGACCCATCTGGACCAGAAGGTCGTAGGCGGCCTCTCTAGCGCGCTCGTTGTTCTCCTTGCAGCAGATGACGACCTCGCTGAGGACAGAGGGGATGAAGTGGAGGGAGGTGTCGGGGATGAAGGACAGCAGAGAGGACAGAGCACCCAGACGCTCTCTACGAGCGGGGGCGGATACCTTCTCGGCGCTGTTGAGGAACATCTGTTGCAGCTCCTCGGTACGCTCTTGCAAGGCCAGCCTTCCACTTTCGGACTCGGCCAGACGGGGGACCAGCTTGTATGCCTTCTTCTGCAGCTGGGGCTCGTTGTCCTTGAAGATAACGACAGAAGCGATTTCGAAGAGGGCCGAGAAGCTCTCGCGGGGAAGGTAAACTGAAATGGTGATGATCAGATCCATCAACGTGTTGCTCGTTGAGGGCATCTGGTCCTTGGGCTTTTGCTGCTGCTGTTTTGGCTTCTCCTGCTCGGCGTTCTGCTGCAGCTCCGCTGCGAGCATCTTGCTGACGCGGTCGAAAGTCTCGATGAGCTCCTTTTCGGGGGTGACACTCAGGAAGGCGTTAATGGTGAGCAGGATAGGACCTCTTGATTGAGGTAGGGTCTGCGTATAGACGTTGAAAAGGACAGCCAGCATGTTGCCGGCGAAAGTGCCCAGGTGCTCCAGATTCTTCTTTGCCGTGGCCTTCGAAACGCGGCTCTGAAGGACAAGGTCCTCTTCCGCATCCTCAATTGTGGCAATTGCCTGGTTGGACTCGACAAGGATTTTGAGCGCACGGCAGACTTCCAGTCGCAGCTCAATCTGCTTGTAAAGAATGTTGGCCAGAAGCTCAGCAAAGGTCTGGTCAAAAGCTTCGGTCAGGTCCAGAGGCAAATCGCAGTACCCAGGCAAGGTTGCCCAGATCTGTTGGACGAGGGTCTCAAAAATCTTGACCTCCAAAGTCTTCTCCGCCTTGCCGTGGTCCAGGACCCTTTGAAACATGAGCTCACTGAGAGGGACCATTTCACGGCGGAAGTGAGCGAGTTCGGTGTTGCTAACATAGTCACGAAGGATGGGGAACATCCACGCGCGGCCTTGCTGGCCCTTGACAGGCTTGGCCAGGTTTAGGGGGAGAATTGACAGGACCGCCTCAGGGCCCATAGCGCGGATGGCCTTTCCGATGACCTCGTCGGCCTCCTTCTTGCCCTGGAAAGAGTCGCTGCCACGGAGATCGCCGACAGCCTTGGTGATGTTAAGCATCATAGGGTGGGCGCGCCATCTAAGTGAGTCGAAGATGGCACCGAACACGTTGAAGCTCTCCATCCAAGCCTGCTGGTACTTTACGCTAAGCAAAGACTCTGCAATCTTGGCAACCTTGTCCAGGGTCTTCTCGTCGTAGATGGAAGGCTCCAGGATGACCTGCTTGGGAATGCAGTTTGCAAGGAACGAAACCAAGCACTCGGAAGCAGAGACACGAATGTTGTGGGCGGATGATTCGAGATACCGGGCGACCATTGAGAAGATCTCGGGTAGGTTCTGGAAGACGTCTTCGGGCTCGAGCTGTGCAGAAACATCGTATCCTCGGGACAGAATCGCCAGCCATGGTGGAATAAGCTGTGTATCGTTCGCGGCGGGTCGCAGCTCCGAGATAATCTCCATAAGTCGCGGAAGCTTAGCGGACGCGACCTCGTCGGCCATACCCTCGAAGATCATTTCGAATATCTCAAAAGAGGCCATAGTCATGTACTCGTTGCCCGACCTGGAGATTCCTAGGAGGAGCTCGCACAGAGATTCGATCTTCTTGCTCGGCCAGCCCCCGCTGGAAGACGCCACGGTCTTGATCAGCTGAAGGGCGTGGATCAGAGCGGGATCATGCGCCGACTCGGCTCCGTTCTTCTGCTTCCTTGCCTGCGCAGCCTTGGTAGCCAAGTCCTCGAGGTTCGCAAGAGCGGTGTGCGCGCACATGTCGGCGGCGGGATGATCGAGCGAAGGACTAGGTGGCGGGTTGGTGAGAACCTTGCGCAGAGCTTCTTGCGCCCTTTTGCGGATCTTGGGGCGGTGGTCGAGGGAGAGGTTCAGTAGGCCGGCGACGGCTCTTCGGGGGCCGATTTGAGTTACCCCAAGCTCCCAAGCGTGAGAGTCCTGCGCGAGCAACAGTGACTCCAAACATCCAATGGAAGATCTAAGGAGGAGAGCTCCGGCATCTTCTTGAAGGAGGACGGGGGCGAGAGAGGTGAGGATCTGAGTGAACTTCGCGCGGAGGAGTGGTTCGGGCGCAAACGGCGTGACGGTGTCGAGAAGATAGACAACGGAGGTAGTTGTTTCGGAAGAGATACTTCCGCTCTCGACTGCTTGTGTGAGGAGAGCCAAGAGGGCGGCGAAGTAGCCTGTCGGTGTGATTTCGGTCTTCTGCTCTCTTAACGTCGTGTCGACCGCCTCGAGGACTACTGCTGTCTGGAAATGACATTAGCAAGGACTTGTCAGGTACGACGGCATGAAAACACTGTACCCTCTTTTGGCTTTGAAGACCCGGGGACCGGATCTTGTCCAGCTTCTCGGCAAGAGTTGGAGTCGACATCGTGCTTGTCGTGTTCCAATCTGTCGGGACCAACTGTGGGAGACGTTAGAAACCGATGCGGTAGACAATCGCTTCAGGTTCCAAATTTTTTTTCTCCTTCCGCAGCGAAACCCGTTATCGCGCCACCCCGCCTTCGATAAGGTCGCTTAGCTAGCCGGGGTATGTACTGTGCGAGGAAAAAGTTTTAGGTATAAACACTAATCTTTCGCACGGACTTGCCAACGCTGAGGTCCCGTCCGGCGCAACCGCCAACTACTTGAACGCCAACAACCCAATTTCATGACCTGTCGTGCGAATAATATCCCCGTCAATTATTCAAGTGGCCTCGTTCTCACATTTATGCTGACGCTCTCTATCGTTCAGTGTACAGCTGAATGAGAGCGATGCATCAGTCACAGAAGCAATAGGTTGGCCGTCATAAAATCAATTCTCTATTACTGCATTTGTCGTCGTGCCAGTTCGTCCTGATGTTACTCATACAGTTATTCGTCATTACGGCCCTTCGAATTCCACAATTCAATATCTTTGTTCTGAACGCACTCTTCAATAATACATGAGTAGCAACTTCTGGTGGCGTTCTGGTTGAAATATCTTTACTTGATTTGCTATGCACTCGTCAGGACCATGCTTTCGCCACTTCTGGAGACATGACTCACAATGGATCTGTTAGGAGGCTGGTTCTCGGCTCTTCCATCAGCCGAAATAGCCATTCGGTCGATCGCTCCGCTGAGGTTATCGCCGTCATTCGCCTTAGGGGGTGAGAGACGGGCAGCCTTGACAATTGCAGGAGATAGCGACGCGGCAGCATTGCCGGTGCCGTAAGATGGAAGAAGGCCTCGCACATGATTTGAGGTGACAGCTCCTGGGAGCGCGGTCGCAGTTGCGGTAACCCTCTCCGACCAGGCACGAACGCTGTAATTATGTCTGTCAGTGAATGAGCTCTGAACCACAAGGAAGGCGGGGCAAGAGGGATGTGACGAATGACCAAGGTGGCGGATGACGAACGAGAAGAGGGCCGAGGTTTAATCAATGACGGAGGACTTGCCAAGAGTTGAAGTACGCTCGCTCAGAGTCCGTCTCGCCGACAATCTCTGATGAGCCCAAGCTGTCTTTCGACTCGTCGAGGCCTTGGCTGTTGAAGTAGGCAACAGGGCGGAGTCTGTTGCCTCTGCGGTGCTTCATGGGTGAAGTGACGTTGTCAGACTTTGTAGCTCTCTTCAGGTCACGCTCACGCGAGACTGGTGTGGTTCTGAAGACGTCGCCTCGGTAGGGCTCCAGGGGCGCGAACGGATCCAGGTCTGCAGTGGGCAGCGAGAAACCATAATCCTCCGCAGGCCTGCCGGTGGGAAGATTGGTAACCTTGATCTTAGGACGGGCTTGCTTCTCGGGAGACACTGGGTAAAAGTCCTTGCCGTCAAATTTGGGGAACTTCAGACGCAAATGGTCAGGAGCTTCGGTCCAGAAAAGATGCTTGGCCATTTCTTCGTCCTGGGTAAGAGCCCGATGGTAGATGTAGTCCCGAATTTCGGGACTGGGATCCATTCCAAAGGGGACTTCACCAACCAGGTACGGTAGGCCGAGGCCAGCGTTCTCGCGGGCGAAGTTGGAAAACGCCTCGACGTCATCTGCGGGCGTGGGCGGCGCGATAGAAAGGTAGCGACTAGATTCCTCGAAGTTTACAGGAATCGGGCCATGAAATCGGCCACCGAAGGTATCCTTCTTGTTGTCCGTCAACATCGATGCCATCTTCGCTGTCTGTTGAGTGTTCACTTGGGCTTCTGATTCAGCCCGCGGCTGGAAGACTGGCGCCAAAGCCGCAGAAGGTTGCAGCGATGGCTTGAAAGGCATGGAGGTGTCGACAGTGAGCTTGACCCTGTCCTTCTTGCGGACTTTCTTCTCGCTGCCCTTGGAATGTTCTTTGGTCATCGCCGGCTGGACGGGCTCACTCTTGGCATCGTCAGCAAGACCGCTCTGGAGTGTATTGGAAGAATCGCTTCTGTGCTCCGTCGAGTGTTCGCGTGGGCTCTCCAAGGCGAGTTCCCCTTTGAGCTTGACCTCGAAGTGTTGAATATCCGCACGAAGCTGGCGTGCGTATTCCTCCATGTGTCTCTCGTCAATTTGGTGCCGATTGTACGCCAATTGAGCCTCTGCTTTCTTGAGACTAGACCGCAGTCCCGCAAGCTGGTTCTTGGTGATTATACTGGGCCGGATGGACGACAGGTAGGAGGGGTGGACCGGCTGAGTCTGGGACTGCGGTGCGCCGAACATGCAGGGGCCAGGGACAGCACCAGAAGCCTGAGGAACGCAGGCGGATACCGGAGTCGGAGGGGTTTGCTGGTACATGACTGGACCCAACATCGGGCCAGGCGCAGGAAACGGCATCGGCATCATAGGAGGCGGAGGGAAAAACCACTGGCCACCGAAAGAAGGAGGCAAGGCCGCTCCTGGCATTGCTCCAGCCATACCTGGCTGGCCCATGAGGAAGGCAGGATGCATTGGAAGCATTGGATGGCCAGGCAAGAAAGGAACACTGTTAAGGATAGGTTGCTGACTGAACTGAGGCTGCTGAATGCCTTCTGCAGCGAGTCTGTCTTTGCCACCCTTTCCAGTAGGCGAGTGAGCTGTTTCGAGGGTGTTGGGGACAATTCTGCCTCCAGCAGTGACGCGGACGTGTGTGGGGGATCGCACCGCCTCGTAAAACTGCTCGAAGCCCTTCCGCTTCTGGTCAGGAAGAACCGGTCGCTGAGAGGGCACCTCTGGAGCCTGAAGTTCGGGCTCTGCATCTTGTCCGTCCAGCTGGCGAGCGGCTTGTCCATCTAGCTGAGTGCCTGCTGCCATGCTTGGAGCCGTGTTCTGGCGAATAGTGTGATCTTGCAGCGGGGCAACAGGCTGAGGAACGGGAAGCTTGACGAAGACTTTGCTCTCGGATTCAGCAGAGGAAGACTTTCTAGCCTCAGTGTTGACTCTGGAAAGAGAATGCATGGAACGCTTATAGCGGACCGGTCTTGCCATGATGTTGGCTTGATGGAATAATCAGAAGGATTCGACAAGGATAAGATGAGGGTACTTACCAAGAACTTGATTCTTCTGGGCTTCCTCAATCAGCTTCTGCTCGAAAGAGGACTGCAGCCTTGAACCCCGAAGGGCCTTGAGCTTGTCAATGGTGTAGTGAGAGGATTCCATTGGTGCCTCTACAAGCGTGGAGAGTAGTGGCATAGATAGCGAGCGGATTTGACATTCTGTGCGGTTAGTACGAAGTCATTACCAGTCCTGATTCACGACTAGCAAAGAAAAAAAATATGGCGGATTCAAGAGCAAACGCTTGCAAGTGACAACAATGATGATGTCGGAAGTGAAGGAAACCAGAACTTTGAGAGGTGAAAACAAAAAAACAACTCACCAAGGTCAACAACAACAAAGCCCCAGTAGAGACGGCCGTATGCCGTGTTCCAAAAATTAGGCGAAGCAAAGTGAGACCGATCGCAAGAGGTTTGGTTGAGGTGGATGTTGTAGAAGAAAATGGAGGCTGGGGAGTGGAGGGTTGACGACGTAAAGGTTTTTGGGGATGTGTGGTGGGAGCCTTCTGTCAGAGATGTGCGTTCTTAAAGTGCAGGAGGAACAAAAGACCAAGAAACAATTGAAATAAGGTAAGGAAACAGCAGCTGGTTAATGGCCCAGCAGAGATTTCACCTGTCTTGCTTGGTTAGTCAGGGAAGGTGTGCGCAATGCTGTTCAGGAAGTCGCGACTTCCCAAAGAGCCTATTAGCCAGTTTATTAGCGGTCAAGTCAATCACCACAGGAAGTTACCATTCTTTTCCAAGGTGCAAATAAAGAAACTCAGAGTAGTCGGAATACTACTCTGCTCTCTACCTTAACTTTTATCAGCCCACAACCAATACCACAAAGTGTCGTTAACGAGCAGTCTTCCTCCATGTCTTTGGCTAGCAGATACTCAAAACTCCTACCAATGAATCAGATGTTCTCATCTTCTATCCAAGCTGATTCACTAATAGCTATATCTTGTTACAATAGTATTTGGCCTTTGTTTGTGACAATACCGACAAAGGTTCACTACGGAATTCTGCTTGAAGGGCAGCTTTTTTTTCTTTCTGGTTTGGGTGGAAGAGCATCAATAACAAGATCCAGAGGCTGCAAGTCCAGGAATTTAGGGTAAGGTATGCACTAATCCCAAGGGAAAAAATGCCAGTATATGAATGAGTGAGGAAGGCAAGAGAAGTCAAGATGAACTGTCCTATTTGAGATGCCAATAAGTTTACGAAGCTGAGCGGTGGTCCAGGCGACGACGTTGCGTTGGCCAAGGCAACTGCCAACACCCCTTCCATAAATAAGCGAGGAAACAGATAGTCCTTCTGCCCTTTCCGGCTCCTCCAAAGCCACTTCGCATCCTGTCCCACTGTGGCTACTGCCGCATGCTTCTCTGCCAGCTTCCAGGTTGTCTGGGCTCTCATCCACGAAAGATACGGCAGGGGCCATTTTTTCACACGATCCATTAATCCATCGAGGTAGCTACAAGATCGCTTCCCAGACCACAGAAAGCAAACCGAAACAAGCTTGGCATGAAATCAGCCTCTTCAAATGTTCCTTGACCAGAGCTTCTCAACAGACCGAGAACGAGAACGAAATTCCAGGATCAGCTCCCGATACCACACGACGAGGTGATTTGCCTGATTTTACCCCCGAATATTCAAATCAAACTCGTCATGTGGTTCTTTTGCTGAACAGAAGCAGATAACGCTCAAGTATATCGTTAGAGGCACATGCAAGGTGTCAGAGCAGTGATGGCCTGCCGATATTGCCCAAACTGGCTGTTTCGTACCACTTGAGCGTCCGAGAAGAGTGCCATGTCCCGTCATCTGCGCATGTCACACCACTTCCCTTACTCGGTTCTTCGGCTACCTACTCCGAACATAGGAAACGACCCAATGTTTTGCTGAGAAGATGTTTTCCTACACATGCCGTTGATTTCTCGGCGACCCAGCACAGCTCCTATATTCCAAATGCGGGCTGCTTGTATCGACGCAAGGAGCCGTTACCGATGTCATCACCCGGAGGTATTAATGGAAGCCATTTGAATTCTTGTTATCTGAGAAGACAAGAATCTAGGCTGGAATTTCTTCATTTCGACAACACGGGCCTAAGCTCGCTGTCGATCGTCGGGGTTGTCGGGAATAGGCACCGGCGGATCGGGCTGCGGTTTGGGACGTGGCTTGTCACCTTCGAGCAGCGGAAAGAGGAGAGCAGAGTGTACGTTGGCCATTTCTTGTGGAAGCCTGTCGTTAGCCACAGCCAGTGTGAGGCTATCCGGCTGTTGAACGTCCAGACTGGAAGAGGTTCTCATACGGTATAGCTGATGTGGCGCCATATGACTTTCCGAGATGGATGACCCCGTCGAACCGAGGCTGCTTCAATCGAGTTGACGATGGATGACAAGAAAACGAGATAAAGCAATGATAGCCGACGGCGAGTTCAAATTGGGAGCTGGCCAACTGCATCTTCTTAAAGAGCTTTCTTGGAGCCTGCCTTGCCTTGCCATACCACCCCACCCCACCTTGACGAGCCCAATACGCTCGAGCGGCAGGAGGGATTGGATGCGGAGCATACGCCTTTTGGAGAAAATCCCAATGCTCCCAAGCTCCAGAGCTATCCGACGGCAGGAACGGGAAGGATGTTTGCTTGGTTCACCTATGGGGTTTTCTGCCGAAGGCGCACGTGGTTGCCGACAATGAAACCTCTTGATAGGTTGGTCACCAGGACGAGCATCAACGGCCACGAGTAGAACATTATCGGCGGGCAGCAGCAACGGGCGCCTACCAGAAGCCCCTCAACTTTCTGCCGATATGACAGGCTCGACCTGAAGTCTACTGGCGACGCACAGGCTCTCACCTGTCACACTTTCTTCTTATACATCAGGGACATATCGGAGGATCATGGGTAGGGACAGGGATACAAAACCTGCTTGGTCGGTCCAGCTGATGAAGACCAAACACGGGACCAATTCTTCGAAAACGGCAGAACCCAATACTGTCAGTCCAGGGCAGATGGCGCGTCAACGTTGACTTTGCCGCCCTTAAGGCAGCGCACACACTTCGGTCGGGGTCCTTGTATCACAGCACTCGACGGCCCCGCTGCTATCAGCCCCAAACAAACGCTGGGTCAACGGTTAACTCGGGCAGCCGTCCAGGCAGGGTTCGGTGAGCGGCAGATCGACTCAGCAGGGCTGCATATTGGGCTTCGGCAGGCAGTCTTAAGCAGCGGGAGATGTGCCAGAAATTGGACAGGATTGTGCGGTTTTGACAGCCCAGGTTCTCTACCCAGAGTTATGCCTGGGAACCACAGCACAGCTCGCTGATGCCCCTCGACTGGAGCCTGTCATCAAGCTTCACATCCTGAAACGACAGGGACATGAAGACGGCGACAGGGATCCTATTTGGGAATAAGCGGCCCGTGGAATGGACGACAATTGCCTTAATAGGACGGCATGGACCCATGCGCTTTACGCTCTCTGAATGCGAAAACCCAATTGAAACCGGGATTCCTATCATTCGAGACTTGTTTGTGATTGGTGTCTCTTTGCTGAGAACCGAGCCACTTCGGCGGGCCTTGCTTGCGGAAACCTGGACCGAAAGCGACGGTCCGCAGCTCCGTTCCGCTTGAGGCCCGCCGAAAAGTCGCCCAGGCAAGTCGCAGGCCCCGGCTGTTTAGCAAGCCTTTCCGGCTCCGTCTTTGTGCTGACATACCGCTAGCAGGTTGCCCGTACGCAAGCCTTCGGCAATTGATAACACCTAGCGCGTTGGAAGATGATTCAACGTCACGCCACTACTAATACCCAGAATCGGAAGAACTGTGTTAGTACCGGAAATGTTGACGATCAACAATGGACTTGGCTGGCTCAGAAGAACACGCCAGGGATATCAGGGCGGCCCGAGCGGCGGACGCGTAACCGTTACATCAGTCCGTCTTTCGTAGTGGGAAGAGACTCTCACTGCTCGAGGATGCCAATAGATTGACAATTGGACACCGCCGTGGGTATCGTCATCGCGCCCTGCCGAAGTCAACAAACCCAGGGCGGGAAGTCGGGAGAACCGCAATTGAAGCGTTTTCGCGAGGTAGAAGAGCATCAGGAGGCTTAGCCGTCTGTGTGACCAAAATCACACCCCCAAGACCACTTTATAGTTCCATTTGGGTCGAACACTATCCCCCTGGTACGGAGAAGTGCAACCTGGATTCACAGTCGGGTTAAGCATCCCCCCTGTGGATAGGCGAGCAAATGCCCGCGAGACATCGATAATACCAAGCAAAAGGATGTACATGCGACGCCAGTACCAGGTGAAATTAAAAGGGAAAAAATTAGACCAGCTTCATCTACGAAGATACTTTACCAGGAAGGGATCCATCCTATCATGAGCGCACATGGGACGAAGGACTGAACTTATGATGAAGGGTCCATCGACATCAGCATTTGAAGTCCACGTCATACATTGCCATCATCCTCGGTCGTCGTTCCATCGCAATGAATGAAGTAATGAGGAGGAAGGGGTCGGCAACTTACTCCTCACTAAGGTAGCCCGCAGTAGTACTATACTTTGGACGCTCCAGAAGGCGTCTGATTGTCAGAAGAGGGGCAGGGCGGGATTTCTTGAGCAGCAATGAGGGGTATTCGGGGCGCTGCAGACCACGAGCGGATGATCCTTTCAGCAACCCTCCGTACCTGCCCTGTATCATGACTTGCAGCTAGGCTAACCGTGGTCTAGTCGGCTATGTACTAAATGCATGGCCTGTACATCCAGGGGCCTGAGAGGAGGCGCGTTTGACCGGATCCGTCGTTGCGGCTCTCGTCATTGGTTATCTGCAAGGAGCCTCTCTTTACCCGCGAAAACCACCCGCACCGAAGACGCCTGTACGCAGTTAATATCTCGTTACTGCGAACGTAGCACGACCTGGTGCAGTGCAGCTTCGGATAGACGCTCGACTGGCGTAGTTCATAGATCCTATGTTGCTTGCACCCGATTGTCTCTGCCCCCGTAAACCAATGCACAACATGCATGTGAGGGCGGGCAAAGATTCAGCGATCCAGCAGCAATTGGGCGTCTTGACTGGCTATGACGCTCCAGGCAAAGCGCGTGAAACTTTGGACAACCTTGGAAAGCTCGGCACATGTTGATGCCAGGTGGGTTACCCCTCCTCTTCGTACAAGAAGACCTGGAGTTGATCGAGCTTCTTCACTTGAGCCGGGGTCTTCTTTCCTTCTTACAAACAAACAACCAACCACCTCAGCAACTAGTGCGAACTGACCGTCCGATCACATTGTCTTGCTTGTAATATACGGCTAAACCTAAACACACATCCTTTTTCTTTTCTGTTTTTCTCCTCACTTTCATCCAGCGCTTTCCAGAATTCAAACAAGAACCCCACGTTGGTGATCCATTCCGCTCTCAACATGTGACGACTCAACTGACCCAATACTCAGAGACCGAGTCCGAGCGACCGCACCCTGTCTATTATCTACACGGACAAGCGACAATTGACATCGCTATTACCTTGAAATTTCCCGCAACAATGGCACCGCTGACGCCCCATTGGACCCAGCCGTCCCACCCTGAAATCCAGGAGGTCATTAAGGCCAGTGAGACCGAGTTTCTCACAAAGAGCTTCTCCAAGGTCGCTCTGCCGCCTTTCGCCGTCTACGCAAAGATGTCCTTCCCGCCATGCGACTTGGCCAACGAGCCCACGTACGCCACCGTCCAGTGCGGGAAGGACAAGCATCTCAACCTCAACAGTGACCTGCTATACATCAACCACTCATGCGAACCGTCTCTAGTCAGTCACTCTCTTTGCCGTATCGGTCCCCCTGATGCCTCTCGCCCAACATAGCCGCCCATCGGCATCTAGAACCGCGAGCACGGACAGGCAGGGCCATCCCGGCAGTATGTGAGATTGACAGGTACTATTTTTAGATATTTGACACGGGCAACTTGAACGTCCTGGCTGGCCCGAAAGGACTCCAGCCAGGCGACGAACTGACCGTAAGCCTGAATTCTGCCCTCGTCCCATTGCGATGCGATGCGAAACGCAAGGTCTAATCCACCTGCAGTTCTTCTACCCTTCGACGGAGTGGCACATGGCCCAGCCCTTCGATTGCTTCTGCGGTACCCCCTCCTGCCGCGGCCGCATCGCCGGCGCACGCGACATGCCCCGCTCTCAGCTCGAGGGCCTCTGGCTCAACGGCCACATCCGCGAACTCCTGGAGGAGCGCGAGGCCGGTCGCTCTGAGAACGACGACCCTACCGCCCGGGCGCTGAGAGACGCGCTCAAGGCCGCCGAGCGCGTCGTCGAGGCTGCTCGCTCCGCACTGAGGACCTACACCGAGTCCTCATCCGCCGGCGGCAACAACGACGGCCCTGCTCAGCAGGCACAGGCGATCAAGAACGGCGTCAACGGATCCAAGGCCATTAGCGGCAGAAATGGTGCTAGTGCCAGGGAGTTGGGCGGCGAGATGGGCGGCGACACGCGCTCCGCGTAGACGGGCGGAAGAGGCCCGTGAGATGTGCGGGGCAACTCAACTTATCTTTTGCTCTCTTTTGACGTGACATGTCTCTCTTGCTGATTTTCCTTTGCGAATTCAACATCTCGCTTCTCCTATCTTACCAATGTTGACTGATTTCCGGAGACGGAGACGAAGACGAAGAAGAGGTCGTTGAATTGTTGAAATCGTAGAAAAGAGAAGAAAAGAAAAAAAGAAACGGAGGATGAAATGGACAATAGACAAGCCATCGCGAACCATTACATACCAGCCCACAGAACTTATTGCAATCATGTGTGTATTCCTTGGAATTTTGCACGTAACCCGATACTCTCGAAACTCCTGTGGCATACCCGGCCAATCCAGCGTAAAAGTACAGAGAACACGCAAATCCCACCTGACGCCAGCCATATACTGCCTACTACTACAACACTCGACAAAATGCCTCTCTGCACTGTCTAACAATGCATCGCTCCTTTTTTTCCTTTGTAATTCAAATGTCTCTCAGCAACATAGGCATTTTATTTGTCCTTGTCCAGCCAGCGATCACCCCAGCTCTGCCTGCGTCCCTTTTCACTACCGACACCACCTGCGTACTGACTTTCGTTGTCCTCCCAGTCCTTGCGCTCGACGATGCGACGCGCCAGGAACGCCCTCGCAAACTTCCACGCCTCGGTGTCGGCCAGGTTCCACGCCTCGATGGCGCTGCGCACCGCCAGCTCCTTAGGGTCCTTGGTCTTGCCCATGTCGCGCGCGCGCTTGAGCAAAGGCAGCTCCTTGTCGAGGTCTGCCTCGGACGCGACGGGGCCGTCCTTGGGATCATGCTTGGGCTGGGGGCGGCGCTCGGGGCCGGGCACGGGGGTCTCGGAGGTGCCGTCCGTGGCGTTGTGGGGGATCGCGAAGCCGAAGTGCCAGTCGAGGTCCTTGGGCAGGTCCTTCTCGGCTGTGAGCCAGAGGGAGTGGGCCGTGGCGTACTCGCCGGCGACGGCTTCCTTGAACCTGATGATGCGGTACTGGCTGCCCACGCCGGTGCCGACGAGGTCCTTCGTGACGGCCGCGAGCCAGGGGTCGCGCTCGGATTTGCGGCGGATCCAGGGGATCTCGATGTTCTCCTGGAGGTTCGTGAGGAGGGCTGTCGTGTACGGGTGCGGGACAGTGCCGATCGTGTAGAGGGTCGTCATGTTGTAGTAGCGGTTGGGGGTCGAGACGTGCATGGGCTGAGCCGGGACGCAGGGCTTGCACTTTGCGTTATTGGGAGGACAGGAAGAAGGCATGGGAGAGTTGGGGCACATGGAGAGGTTGCCGGCGAGGTGCCACGCGTTGCTAATCATGTGCGTCATGTGCTGCGGCAGGGGCTTGAGGACGGCGATGCCCTCGGAGAAGACGTTCTGCCAGGTGGTGTGCAGGTGGCCGTTGATGAGCTCCTTGAGCGCCGTGAGACCCGTCGCGCGGTCGGCGGCGATGGCCTCGGCGACCTTGGGGTACTTTTCCTGGATGACGTCGACGTCGTAGTAGGCGATGGCCTTGGGGAAGTTGTCGATCTTGAAGGTGTCTTCGGAGGCGGCAGCGACGAAGTCCTTGGTGTTCTTGAGCTTGGAGCTGGTTATGGCGGCCTTGATGGCGGCGTTGACGTCCTTCTCCGCGCCGGCGAAGAGACCGTTGCCCAGGTTGTTCCAGCGCGTGAGCTGGGGGTACTCGCCGCGGCGGAGGTAGGCGATGAGGGGGTCCTCGTGGGGACCCATGGGAAGGGTGGTGTGGTACGCCAACAAGCCGCCGCGCATGTTGTCCCAGGCGAGCCAGCGCATCATGTCGGTCTTGAGGTCGGCGTCGATTTCCTTGTTGCGCTGAAGCTCGTCGTAGAGGGGATTCTTCATGGCCTCGGCGGCCGAGAGGATGATGGGCTTGAAGCCGCGGGCCCACCACGCGCGGCGCCATGTCAGGAGAAGCTCGCTCTCGGCGTCCTTGGATGCCTTGTCCTTCTTGATGGTGGTGTCGTAGTAGCAGTAGATGGGCGGCCGGGTCTTGAGGGGTGGCAGGAGGGAGCGCTCCTCGTCGAGGGTCAGGGAGGAGGAGAAGGGCACTGAGAGCCACTTCCAGTCGGCCCACCAAGAGGATTCTCCATAGGTATCATTCTGCTGGCGCGGGGGCGGGTGAGAGGGAGAGCGGAAGGGGTTGAGGCGGCTCGGGGAGAAGGCGTTCTTGATGTTGGGGATGGAGAACTTGTGGTCGGTGTACTTGCTCAGGCTCGGGCCGGAGGGGATGGAGCTCGGAAGGGTGTAGAGGAGGGAGAAGACGGCGAAGATGGAGATGGAGACGAGGAGGGAGGAGATGCGTCGTGTGCCGATGCGGGGGAGGGGACGGCCGAAGACCATGTGTTGCTTCGGCATGCTGGGCTGGTGGTATGGCCGACTGCGCGCGGTGGAAGCGGCGGGAAGGGTAGCTTGGCGAGGACGGGGCTCCAGGACCGGGTTTCCAGTGGGATTGAGGCTATCGTCGGTCGGTCGTTCGTTCGTTCGTTCGGTCGTGCGAGCTCGGGGGGAGGATCGAGCTCGGAAGAGCTCCAGGAAAATGCCAAGCCAAGTAGCACGACAATTGGCTTAGGTTGGTAAATAGTAAGATATTGGAGGAATTGAATTCGAGTATTTGAAGCAAACAAAGCTTAAACGAAAGAAAAACACAATGTCTACAGGGTGCATAGGGGCGCACGCGATCGTGAGAAAATTGAGCTGAAGACTTATTGCCAATTCACGTCCATCCCTTTTTTTCCCTGGGCTGGGGGCTGACGAAGACACGGTAGGCGGCAACTTACTATGTAAGGGAACAACACGGCACGGTAAGGTAAATATCTGGCCGACCAAAAGTCTACTTCAGGATCTGTAGGCGTGTTCTCAGACAGCTTGCGCAGCTTGATAAGACGGGTTAGTGGCTGTGGCTGTGGCTAGTGGATATTTAAGGGCCTGGGGGACGCCACACCGTCTATGCGCAGTGACCTTAAACCATTATGGATCAATTATTAAACCACTAATTGGATTTGTCGGTTGTATGGAATTAACCCACTATATATAAATATTTTTAGGTAGTAGTTAAAAAAAGTTATTAGTTAAGACTATTTTAACTGCCCACCTACTTATAATTATATTAGTACTAGTAGTAAATAAACTATTAATAATTAATTAAAACTAGGTCTTATAGTTAAATAGGTACTAACTAGTCTAACCTTTTTTTAATAATTTACCTAGACCTACACAGGCCCACCTCTACACTTTATACTCAGTTTAATTATAGTTATATTAAGGGTATTTATATATTAATACTAATTAATAGACTTCACACTATAATATTATAAAGTCCTTATAAATACCTCTTAAAAGTATTACCCTACTTAACCCCTCTTAATATAATAAAACCCTCCTTAGTTTAACTCTAACCTTCCTACTTATTATATAAAACTCTATTTATTATATAGTAACTATTATAATTACCTAGCAATACAACCCTCTAAAATACTTTTTAAATATTATATAATTATTAGTTAACTCACATAATTAATAGTTAAGTTATTATTTTCTTTAACTTAAATTTACTAAAAATTCTATATAATATAGAAGAAGAATAAGTAATTATTATTTAATTTAAAATATTAATTTAAACTATAATTAAATAGTATAAATATTACTAGGTAATCCTTACTTATCTTAGAAATCTTATCTATCTAAATAATCTCCCATATAATATATAATATTAAATAGGATATTATAATAATATTACTATTATAGGCCTTATTAGAAGTCTAAGGAGCCTAAGGGAGAGCTAGATTCTTATCTAATTAATAAGCCACTAGAACTATATAAAATTTAATATATATAATATTAGGTAGATTTATAAATAATTATATAAAGTAATTTAATATTTATCCCTTAAAAATAGGAAGAATAGTAAGGTAATTAAAGTTATAAGTAATAATAATAGGTAATAGTAAGTAGAAGACTTAAGTAATACCTAGTATATATTAGTATATATTTAAGTATAATTATAATAATAAGATAAACTAAGACTAATTTAATAGATTATAATTTACTTAATATAACTAAAAGAGCTATTCTTAAGTATTATAAACTTAATATACTTAAAGGTAATATACTAATAATTAAGTCTAGTAGAAGGTTAATAATAATTATTAATATAGGTAAATATATATATAGTATAGTAGAGCTTCTTTTATTACTTAAGTAGTATTTTTCCTATAAATATAAAATTATAACTATATACTTAGAGATATATTATAGAGAGTAAGTTAACCTAAGTATAAGTCTTTCTAATATTATTTTTATAAATTAAGAGAAGTAGTAAGACAGGGCAGTGAGATCTACCATTACAAGGAGGCTTATTAAACAGTTTAGTTAATTATTTATTATAAATAGAATCCCACAGAGGGACAGAGATAGAGTTAGTATCATTATTAGCACAATAATATAAGTAAAATAATAATTTAAGTTTAATTTTCTTAGTAAATTATTATTCTTTTAATTAAATTTTTTAGAATTATATTTATAATAATATATCTAATTATTTTAAGCTCTTTTCCTTTATTCTAAAGCCTATAAATACAAAACTATAATACTATAATACTCTTATATAAATATAAGGATATATATAATTTTATTATTCCTTATTCCTATAATATTCTTAGCCTATTTTAATAATACTTAAAAGTAGATTCTTCTCTTTTAAGAATTACTCTAGAGGAGTACTTAAAAAAAGTATACTTTTATACTATATAAATAGGTTTACTATTAATATAGTATATAATATATTATCCTAATTTCTAAATAAATCTTTTACTTTATAAGTATAAGGCTAGAGATAAAAAAAAATAGTAGCTAAGTATTTAGGAACCTTATTATAAACCCAATTACAAGGAAATAGTAGATATAATAATTATATAGTTATTATTTTTAGTGGGAATACTTAAGACCCTAAAAACTTAGTTATAATAACTTTAGAATTTATAGACTTAAAAAGTTTTCCCTTTTTTTATTTCTTAATAATAAGTAGAGCTAGTATTTACTTTCTTTACTATAATAATTAATAATTAATAATAAAGTAATAAATAAATAACTTTAGTTAAATTAATAAATTTAACTAAGGGAATTTAGACTCTATTTTAGTTATTATATAATAAGAATCTTATATATTTAAGAAAATTATAGTACTATACTACCTATAGAAGTTAAAGAGAAATAAGTTAGTAAACTTATAAAAAGAATAGAGGCTATAATTATCCCTAGTTTATAAAAAGGAAAAGAGCCTATATACTTATAGGAGGAATAATAGTTATAATTACCCCTAGCCTATAAAAAATATAATTAATACTAATAAAAAAGGGCTAAAACTCTTATTCCTCTTATAAATTTACTTATTTATAAACTTAAATTATAAAAATTTCCTTTATTTTTACTTAGTAAAATAAGAATTAAAAAATATTAACCTTAGTAATAATAATATATACTTATTATAAACTACTAAAAACTTACCTTAATTATTATACTTAATATATTAAAATAATATTCTAAAGAGACTAGGGAAGCCCTAGAAATTAATATATTCACTTTTAACTCTTCTAGGCTAAAGAATCCTACTCTATAGAATAAGCCCTATAAAGGACCTACCTTTAAAAACATCTAGGGATAAGCCCTTTATTCTATTACTTCTAAAAATAGAGAATCTAAGGAAATTATACCCTTATAAACCTAAACTATCTAAGTTAAGTACTAAGTCTATATTAATAAGAATATTTATAATAAGTATAATAATAATAAAAAAGACCCTACTTCTAGAGCTCCTAAGAATAATAAGTAATATTATACTATAGAGACTTACCTTATAAGAATAAAGCCCTAGTCTACTAATAATAGCCTATTCTTCTCTCTTACTATTAATATAGCCTAGGTAATTAAAGAACTAGCTAAGGTTATATAAAAATAGTAATTAGTAGTTTTTATTATTCCCTATATTTAGGAAGTTTCTAAGTTTACTAATAATAATATCTCTAACTTCCTAAATAATTATAAATTCTATATAGAGATTTATAAGAGGACTAATAAAGAAATAATAGCCCTAGTTAATTAATACTATAATAAATTATACTAATAAACTATTAAAAGCCTAGTTATAATATATAAAAATTAGGTGGACCTTAAGAATACTCTCTTTAAAATATATAGTATTATAGACCTAAGTACTTATTAAAACCCTAATAAGGAACTTTAAAATCTTATATTTAATTCTAAGGTTAATAAACTTAATAATATTTTAGAATTCCTTATAAAAATTAATAACCTCTATAATAAAGCCTATAAATAGAAATTAAATTCTTTTTTTAACTTAGAGGTTAATTATATTATTTTCTATTACTTCCCTAAATAAATAATGCAATATATTTTAAAGACTCTCCATAGGGACTATAAAGCCCTACTTTTAATCCCTTAGGTTTAAATAGAGACTACTATTACTTAATAAGTCTAAATAAGCTAAGTATATAAGTAATTATATAATATCTTAACTAATAAAGCTCCTAGTATTACTATTACTATTCTTAAATATAAAAAGCTAAAAGTTATATTTATAAAGGCTAAAGTAGTTAAGAATACCTTCCCTATAATTAATTAAAAGGCCTAAATAAATAACCTTACAACTTATTTAAAGAATATAGAGATTAAGTAAATTAGGACTAGTTATTATATAAATACTCCCTAATAAATATAGGATAATATAGGTATATATATTACTAATACTATTAAAAACTAACTTATACTATTTATAATATAGTACTTATACTCTAATAATAACTTATATAATAGAGAATTAATTTATAATAGGAGAAGCTAAGGTTTCTTTAACTTAAGAGGAGGTTACCTAGGCTTTACTAACTAAGACTCTACTTTTTAACTATAGTCTTCTAAGTTTATTACTACTAATAACCCTAATACCTACTATACCTATAGAGAGAATAAATATATTATAAGGGACTATAAGGTAACTAGGACTTTTACTAATTAAGGCCTCTATTACTTTAAAAGGGAAACCTAGTAAGTTAGGAATCTCTAGGGCTCTCTTTATATTTAGGTTCCTAATAATAATATTAATAATAAATACTATAAAGGCTAGTATAACTTAATAATTATCTCCTTCCTAATTCTTATAATTAGTATAGAAGAAACTAAGTAATTAAAGGTTAAAGTACTTAAGTTTTATAA
The DNA here is from genome assembly GCA_036785465.1 of Colletotrichum agaves. Taxonomy (NCBI): domain Eukaryota; kingdom Fungi; phylum Ascomycota; class Sordariomycetes; order Glomerellales; family Glomerellaceae; genus Colletotrichum; species Colletotrichum agaves. The sequence continues at coordinate 9,213 of JAXISO010000274.1, read as the reverse complement.
ATATTTTCCTATACTTAGAATAATAAAATCCCAACTTAAGAGCTAGTATAATACAAATAAGTACACCTAGTATACTATATAAGGGGCTATAAACTTAGTACCCCCTAAAATACCCCCATAAGAATAAATTATAGAAGAGAAAGAGAATACTACCTATAATATCCTTAATATTTATATAATTATATTTAATACACTAGCCACAATCCTTTCTACTAATATAAAAGTTAATATAATAACTTAATTTTAATCTTAGAACTATTATACTTCTCCCTACCCTACTACCTATTCTAATAAGAGAGTCCACATTATAAACCTAATTTAGGAGTACTTATTAATACTACTACTAGAGCTATAAATTAAGGAAATTATAAATAAGAATAAGAATTTAGTAATAATAAGTAATCCTATATTATAAGTAATTATTCAGGAACCTAATAAATTTATTATAATAATAAAGGGAAGAATTCTTACTAAGAATTTATAAACTAAGAGAGTAAATATAAAGATAATTATTCTAGAGTCCTTTCTTTACTAAGTATAATAGAACTATAATAATACTATATATAAATATATAAAGTTAATTATCTAAGACTACTTCTTATATAATAGTAAATATTAATTAAATATATTTATCCCCACTAAAAAGAACTTATTAGGATATATTACTAAAGCTCTTAATTCTAATAGCTACCTTATAAAAGAAATATAGAAGTAAAATAATACTTAAGTAAACCCTACCCCTATATCCTAGTATAAGAACTCTATTTAGAAGGAAATTAGTACTATTAAAGTTTATATTTATACCTAGGTTTATATAAAAGAGGCTATTATAATTAAAATACTTAAAGTAAATACTCCTACTACTTATATTAATAAGAATATTATAAGGAATATACTCTATAAAGTAACTTTTATAGTGGGACCTTATTCTTATAAATATATTTATAGACTACTATTTCTAGAACTTAGTAAGAATATTATACTAGACTAGGTTAAGTAAGAGGAAAATTTAATTATAGTATTTAAACCTAGCTTTCTCTATTAATTAGTAGCTAGTATTCTTAGTACTTTTATAGACTTATTCTATAGTTCTTAAGAGCTCCTATAATAAATTCCTACCCCTTAGAGAAATAGCCTAATTAGTTAGAATATATATATTTAAATTATAGATATTATTTTACTAGGGGGCTAGTTAGAGAAGAACTTTAATATACTAGTTATTTCTCTTAATAAAGTTACTAGTTATTTATTATATATTATAATTACCTACTAATACTATATTCTAATTATATAGAACTTTATTATATTATACTTTTAAATTATTATAAGGATTAAATAAGTCTATAATTTAGAGTAGTATAGAATTATTAATACTAGGGTAATAATTAATATTATTTTAGAGAATTATATAAATTATAATAATATATAGGGGAGTATTATTTTTATATACCTAAGTATTAAAGAGTATATAAATATATAAACTATAATTATATTTAGGGATATAATAATAGAGAATATTTATATTAAGGGCTATTATATACTTAATATACTTTTCTTTATTAATCCCTAGGGTAAAATATTAAAAAGTATAATTCTAAGTACCCTATTTATAGCTTATACTAGAATAATACTTAAGTACTCTCTAATCTAGGTTATTAATATATTTTAAGCTAGTAATTATAAAATCCATACTCCCTTAATATTCTATACTATAGACTCTATTAGGTAATTTATAATAGTCCTTCCTAATTCTACTAGCTTTATTTATACTTAGTAGGCTTATTTAATTCCTATAGAGGAGGGGAAATAAAGGCCTCTACTATAATTCCTAATATAGTAAAAGGCTTAATAAATTCAGGAATTAATAATTAACTAAGTAAAAAAGGGGATAATATACTACTTATAGTAGAAGTTAATTTTAGAGACTTTAACTTTCCACTCTAAGAAGAGTTAAAAGAGGGAAAAGAAATCCTAATAATATTTAATAAGGAAAATAGTACTTTTTAAACTTTACTTAAAATCTCCCTTAAATAAATAATTACCCCTAGGACTAAGACTATTATATAAGTAATTATAGAACTCTAAAAATATTACTATAATTACTAAGTCTATAAAGATAAGTCCTAACTAAACCTTTATAAACTCTTCCCAATAAAATCTTATAAGTATAAATACTAAATAAGGAAGAGAAAGAATTACCTAGTACTATATTATATACCCTATATAGAACTAAAGGAAGTCTTAAAGTTATTAATAAATTATCCTAGTAAACCTCTTTTCTTTTAAAAATAAAGTAAGAATATAAACTAATTATCCTTATAATAGAAAAGTAAGCTAATTTATACTAAGCTCTATAATAATATTAAGACTACTATATTTAAAATTATAGAATACTTCTTAATTTATAATAAGGCTATACTCTTTAGAAACTAGAAAATAATAATTAATATTCTTAGAATTAGAGAACCTAAGTATACCTAAACCCTATAATAAGCTATTAATAAATTCAACCCTAATATCTAGAACTATTATAAGTAGTATATACTATATAAAGCTAACTTACTAAAATTCTCTATAAATCCTAAACTTTAAGAAAGGCTACTTACTACTAGAAAATATTTACTATTCTTTATATACCTATTCAACTTAAAGCTAAGTATTAACTTTAAAGTAAATAATACTAAGCTTTACTACTACTCCTACTAGGGCTCCAACTTCTTAAAGAAGGCCCTAATAAAAATATATAATAAATTATAATAAAATTATACTTATAATAACTTACTTTATATATTTAAAGAAGTTAATATAATATATAAAATAAAAAATAAAAAAATTTAACCTATTAATAATATATTTTTAAATAACTCTATACTTAAAGGGGACTCTAAATAGAAACTTAAGGCCTAGGAGAAAGTAAAGAAGACCCTTAAGCCCATATTAAAGTATATTTTTATAAATTTAATTCTACTAAAGTTTTTAAATATTCTTATAAGTAATTACCTTATTAAAAAGTACCTTAATAAGATTCTTTCTATAATTAACTACTTAACCCCAAAGGAGAAAGAACTCCTCTTAAAAATCTTAAGGAATAGAGAAAATACCCTTATTTAAAGTTTTAAGTATTATAAATTTATTAATTCCTTAGTAACTCCTTTATAAATTATTTAAGTTATCCCTTATAAAGCCTAGTAAGTAAAAAGTATTCTAATCCTAAAAGCCCTAGAAAGGAATATTATTACTATCCTCAAGAACCACCTTAATAAGGGGATTCTCAAGTAGAACTACATAATTTACTAAAACCTATTTTTCCTTATTAAGAAGAAAAATAGAAAAATATAACTTATTAACTCTATAATTAAAATTAATACTATTATAATATAAAATATAGTCTTACCCCCTACTAGTAATAAATTCTTGGAAGACTTTATAATATATTAACTCCTATTACTATTAAACTTCTTCTCTAATTATAACTAAATTCCCTTGGACCCCTAAAACTAAGATATTATAACCTTTATAACCCTAATTAAACTCCTTTAAATATATACTCTATTATAGAGTACTATAAACTTAGTTACCTAGTTTATAAGGGTTATAATATATATTCTATATAACTTAATCCTAATATATTATAAAGCCTTCCTAAATAATATAACTATTAAAGGTTCTACTTTAAAGTATAATAATAAAGAAGTCCTAGAGTACCCTGGGCTTTACTAATATATCCTAGAATATATCCAGAATATTAATAAAGTTCTTATTAATATTAAATTAACTAGTTATATAATAACTATTAAGAAGTTATAGTGGGCCTAGTAATTTATTATTATTATAAAATATATATATAGTACTAATAGTTATAAGCCCGAGAATTTTAAGATTATTAAAATAAAGGAATAGAGAGTCTATAATAATATTATTAATTTTTATTCTTTCCTTAGAATTATATTATTTTATAGGATTTAGGTTAAAGGTTTCTCTATTATAATAAAATCTCTTATAATACTTCTAAGGAAGAATATATTATTCTAATGGGGACTAGACTAGTAAGCTATAATAAATATACTTAAGAATTAATTTACCTCTACCCCTATTTTAATTAGGATAAACTATGAACTTAATACTAATTAGATTTACTTTATAGTTAATACTAATACTATTAAATAGAGTAGTATTTTAGAATAGTATATTAATAGGAAGTGAGTAGTTTTAAAGTATAAGAGTAGTTCTTAGGTAGGCCTAGAACTTAATTATAATACTAGAAAGAAAGAATTAAGGGGTATACTTAAAGCCCTTAAGTAAGTCTACTTTTACCTTTATGGATATTACTTTATATTAGAAACTAATACTAAGACTCTTATTACTTAGTTAAATAGTGCTACTATTAATTTACCTAGAGCCCTTATTATTTAATGGATTTTATGAATTTATATATTTAATTTTGAAGTTAAATACCTCCCTAGAACCTAGAATACTGTAATAGATGGGCTTTCCCATAAAATAAGTAGCCTATTAAATAAACTTAATACTAAGGTTAAAGGTAAAATAAATAACTAAATAAATAAATAAATCTTTTTTATAGACCTAATTATTACCTCTTTCTTTAAGTATATATAATTAGAAGGAGATAAGACCTACTTAATAAAGGTCTTTATAGTAGAACTTAATAATATTCCTTAGGAGCTTTTAAGATTTATAAATATTCCTAACTCTATACTTAATAGTACCTAGGACTAAACTAAGTACTCTAAATAAATTACTTACTACTTAAGTATATTAGAATAATTAAATAGAATTAGGTTTACTTACTATTATAAATTTAAGGAGAAAGTAGGGAAGTTCTTCCTAAGAGATAAACTTCTTTTTACATACTCTAGTATTTATAAGCCCACACCATAATAAGTAATTAATAATTTATAGACTTAATTTAGGTTAATTATGAAGATATATTAAGAGAGTGGATATTAGGGATATAATATAGTTCATAAGTACCTTACTAAGTACTATTATTAGTATAGCCTTTACTAGTAAGTTAATAAGTAAGTTTATACTTATAAAAATTATTAGAAATAGAGAGCTAAATACGTGGATAATTCTCACTATTTTATAATTTTATTTAGGCTACTATTTATGTGCGTGGTACTTAATATTTAGAAAGTGGGAAAGTAGGATATAGTAAAAGCCCGTGACCTCTTAATAGGATAGGTTAAAGCCTAGTAAATATAATAAGTTAACTCTTATTTTATTACTAAGTTTATTTAGGAGGATATTGTTTATTATTATAGACTCTATAGGACTTTTATTATGAATAGAGAACCTAAGAATAAGAAAGTAGTTATTAAGTTTAATTATAAGTATAGGGTTAAGTAATAAGTTATTACTACTTATAATTCTAGGGCTAATAGGATTATAGAAGTTAGTTATTAGCTTATTATATATATACTCTTAACCTAAATTAAGAATATAAGTAAGGACTTTAGATTTTTCTTTTAAGCTACCCTATTTATAAATAGAATATTAGTAAGAGCCTTAATTAATTATAGCCCTTTTTACTTACTTTATAATTATAAAGTAATTATACTTATTAAGACTTTTATATTAACCTAGAGAGTACTAGAGTGGGATTAGGTGTGGACCCCTAAGTAGGAACTCCTTATATATATATAAGTATTTAAACAACTCAATAAAGACTAGGTAGTTACCTAAAAGATAATTATTAAGTAATATAAGTATATTATAGATAGGTTTAATTAATAATAAAGTTATATATTGTATAAATAAGAATTGGGAGTTAATAACCTCATTTTAGTATTTAATATGAAGTAGTATATTAATAAATCCTTGGAGACTAAGCTTAGTTATTAGTGGAAGGGACTATTCTGGATTTATTTGAAAGCCCTAAATAATACTTCTTATAGACTTATAATATTAGTAGGTAAGCCTCTTAAGGGCTTAACTTATATAGGTAATTAATTAAAGAAGTTTATTAAGGCCCCTAAGGAATTTTAGGAACTAAATAACCCCAACCAATACTAAGTAAATCTCATAGACCACCTTAGGAAGATTTACCCCACCTATAAATAACCACACCCTATTAAGAATAATAAAGAGAATATGGAAGAACCTATAATTAGCCCTAATAGCTTTAACTTATTATAAGGAGTTAGCTCTAGGGATAATATTCCTTACTAAATTACTTACTCTATTATATACCTCTAGGCTCTTAAGGAGACCCTTAATAGGTTAAGAATAATATAATAACTCTATATAGAGATTCTATAATTTAACCTAATAAAGAATAACTAGTATACCTATATAAGTAATAGCTCTACTTAATAGTACTCTTACTTAATAAACCACTAAATATCACCAGCGAAAATTAGAGGGCAGTAGTACTTATAGTACTATATAACCCTATATAAGAACCTTTTATATCTATAATTACTACTTTATTACTTTTACACTGTCTCTCCTTATCTGTGTTCACTTATTACTTAAGGAGGTATTCTGGGCAGCTAGTACCTAGAAGCCCACACAGGATTCCTAACAACTATACCCAGTATTATTACTAATTTTATACTAGTACTAAGGTATTAACCCTAATATTATTAAGATCTATAATTATACTAGAAAATCCTTATAATAAATTATAGACTCTCCCTAGTTTTATATTTACCTTTTCTCTTATTATCTTACTTAGCTTAATACTATAACCCCACTATTTATTAATAACTTTAATTTTACTCTTTTTTTCTTTTATTTATTTTATATTATTCATTTAAGTTATATCTATAATACTATAAATATATCTTATAGAACGCGTCCTATAACTAGGATACCTAGTGGGACTATTTGTAAAGCCCTATTAGTATATAAAATTAAGTGAATAAGTTTTCCTAAGTAATAGATAAGTATTCCACTAGGAAAATTAGGGATAAAGGAATCTTCCTAATCCCATTTATATTTATATACATAGACACTTTATTTACTTAATATATACTTTTCCTATATTTCTTTTAATTAAACCCCCTATATTATTTATATAAGTATATTTTACTTAATAATCTTCGGAAAGTAAAAGCTTACTCTTCACACTACCTCTTTTAGGCCTATAAAGACCTTCTATATTATAGATTTAATTAATTTATTTTCTTCCTCTTCCTAAGAACCTAAACTAGGATTTCACTTAACTCTCTCTTATTTAAATCTAGGGTATTAGAATTAATAAGAGAATACTTAGTAAGAATATAGGGAGACTTACTCTTATACTCCTTAAGTTAATCCCTATAGTACTCTATTATAATACTAATTCTTAGAAAATCTAATACTAAATACTATATAATTTTTTAATTAATTTAAGATTTAGTAGTAGTACTCTTAAACTTACTACTTCTCTATATAGGATTCCCTATACTAAACTTAAAGCTCTTATAGTTCTCCTTAGAGCTAAAGGAATACTTAGAATCCTACTTATAATATAAATAATTTATATAAGTATTACTAGGTAAGCTTATATACTTAAAGGATAGTTTCTAAACCTATACTTTAGTGGCTATATTATAGAGGGAGCAGGTATATTCTTTATAGTTATTATATAATATAGGATTCTAATCTCTATTTACTTAAATATAGAAGCTATAGCCTGTTCTAGGCTTATTAGGATTAATTTTTATTACTATATAAAGCCTATATAGACCTATAATAGGGGATATAATAAAAATATACTAATAGACTAGAGGCCCTTTGTCTATAGTATTTTTAGAGTTTACATTAATATAGGCCTCCTAGAAGTACTTAACTATAATATTCAAATTATTAGAAGAAAGGACCTTTATATAGAAGTTAATTTTATAATATATACTTAAAGGCTCTAGAAGGTAGAGATTATACTAAATAACGGATAATATAACTTAAAGTAAGTTAATTACTAAATTTAAAATAAATAAAGTATTATTTATTTTATTATAAAGGAGTTTATAGAAAACTTAATATAGAGTAGAGAGTTATAATCCCTCTTATTAGAAACTAGTTTAATTATAAGGAGCTAAAAGTAATACTTCTTTACTTATATTAATATATAAGGGGTATTTAAGCTTCTAATAGAAGCTATAATTAATAATAGTATTAATAAAGGAAAGATTTAATAATACCTTGTAAATATAAAAGGAATAACTTATTATTTTTAATATAATAGTAGAGGAGAGAAGAAGTTTTCTAAGGATAAAAGAGAAAACTAATAATTAAATAAGTCTTAAGCTCTCTTTATACCTCTTATTAATTTACTAATTTATAAAAATAACTCCCCCCCTTCTTTTAAACTACTCATTATTAATTAAATAAAATAAATATTAACCTTATTAATTACCCTAGTTAATTACTTAATATTCTATCTGAACTCTTTATTCTATTATAGTAGTGAATTAGTAGCTTGTTAAACTCTCACTATATAAATAGGCCCTTTTCCTATAATATAAATAAACTTAATTTCTTATAAACCTCTTTAGTAGTATAGCTAAGCCCTTTTATGATTAGAGATCCTTTTATAGACTTAATAATACTCACCCTTACCCCTTAAAGGTTATTTATTACTAAGTAAACTTATATTATTTTTAAATATTAACCTATACTACCTTATTTACCTACTCCATCTCTCTTTCCTATATCTCTAAATAGGTCTATAATAACCTTAGTTAATTTTTCTATTATAATAGCTTTATAAGAAAAAGTATTCTCTAAAAGACCTAACTTTTAAGTAAAAGAGAAACTTTAAGATATTCTTTTTAATGTATCCTAGTATAAATATACTAAATAGAAGAGTATTATTTTAAAGAATAATTATAAGTTTACTAATTCCCTTCTCTAGAAGACTTTTATTAGTATTCTAATACTAAGATTTAGTAATAACTACTTACTAAGCTAGCCTACTCCTTCTTAATTATAATATAACCTATTACTTAATACTAGCCTTATATATAAGTAGCTTAAGTGACTCTATTCTAATTTACTAGTAACTTTACTCTATATTTATTTTTAATAGGTTAAATATATTAGGAAGTATTAGCCTGTGTAATTTAAGACTATCTAAGCTAATATAATATTTATTATTAACCTATTTAATTTATAAGGGTTTATTTAAACTAAGATATTATTAATTATATTTAATATAAAAAGTAGTTTCTAACTTATTATATATAATATTAAGGATAGGATTAA